>JAXQQM020083585.1:0-202898 GCA_034641835.2 Pinus albicaulis
TCATTATGGAAGACTGTTTGTCGAGGTTGAAATCACATGACCATTTGAACCTTCTAAGAGTACGTATGTCAAAAACATGATTGTATTATTTTTATTTTTTATTTTTATGCAAGGGGATATTTTATAATTAATTTTTGTATAATGTATTATTACTGTGAATTTTCATTATCCTCTGCTCGTGCATGGGTGTGTGAACCATGACTTGCCTCAAGACCTACGACGTGCCATTTCTAAATTATTTACATTTGTATGTTGGATCACATCAAAGGAGATTCATATGTATAGCATTCCACAGTTGTGTCAAGAGATAAATGCGATTGTTTGTATGTTTGAGAAGGAATTTTCATCGAGTTTCATGGACTTGCAGGTTCATCTTCTAATTCACCTAGTAGATTAGGTTGAATTAGTTTGGGTGGTTTATTATCATTGGATATTCTTCTTAGAGAGATACATGGAGAAATTGAAAGGTTAAGTGTTCGCACAAACACACAAACCACAGGGGTTGTTGGTGAGGTAAATCCCCTCTCATGGACAAGAGAAGGCGATCCCCACCAGCTCGCAATTCGGTTCAGCAACAATCATCAAATGCCAGCAATCAAGTTCCTAATTGTGAACAAATAAGACCAACATGGAGGCTCACTCGGGAGTCTATGATTCGTAGAAGAGACAACGTTCCCTGGGTTTCTACCTGCGCATCACTTATCCACCATCTCCGTGAATGGACAAGGACACCGCACATGCAAGAAACAACACGAATGGCGACAAAATCCGTACTACGCAACTATATATCAATCGTAAAAGGACATAACTCATCATTACAAGTGAAAAACAGAGTGGAACCATAACCAGTAGTCATTCATTAATAAACAATCGAAAGAGAGTACAACCAATGTTCTGACGCTGAGATCTCCTTCGGAGGGGTCTCCAGTAGTACACGTCTCGCAAAGCCTGCCAAGGATGGGAACAGCCTCTCTTAGAGTCTCTAGACGATAGTCTCCTTGCTTGAGTTTGGCCTTAAGGGAAGAATGAGGGCTCTTGCAGCATTAAGGCTCTTGGGAATTTGAGAACTTGGAGATTCAAAACTTGGGCACTTCCAGAATAGCTTGCAATGGCAATGGGAAAGCTTTTATAGATGGAGGAAAGGGAGTTGGGATCCCTATAATTGTGGGATTGGCCCTATCTTCAAGGAAGCTTCCATGAGAGGTGGAAAACCAATTCCCTTTCATGGAAATCCCGGAGCCAAACCTCCCAACTCAAGATAGATAATATTTTATGAGTCTGTTGAAACGAAACTTCCGCCATCTTATTTTAAAAAACACTCCTTAAATTGGCTGGCGCGACTGCGACTCTGGGACAGAGCGCCAGTTGGCGCGGCCTCTTTGTAGGATTTTCCTCATTGGCCCGAGTGATGAACTGGATGCCCGCGCCAATGCAAAAAGGGATGTTTTTATGGTTTTTTTCAAGGAGATGTCTTCAGGGCAATTGAAGCTCATGTTTAGAGGAATGAAATGATACTATCATAAGGCATGACACGGTTCAATAAAGTCACAAAATGGGCCCTCCTGGCAATGTGCGTGGGATTGGGAAAGGTAGGAGACTATGACAAATTACCGTGTGGGGGCCGATGCCCCTAAAGTACGAGGCCTAAGAGAGAGAGAGGTGAAATGCTTTACGAGAACGTGTCCAATCGAAACTCCGCCGTCGTAAAACTCATGTGGAGAAATACAACTTATATCTCACATACTGTATATGCGATGGGCGCCCATCACCCCAGTATACAATAATCCAGATCCAAGGTATGGTCGCAGCCATCCAGTGAGGATCGATAAATAAACTCAGGTATGGTCGCAGCCATCCAGTGAATAAGTCATGTAAATAATAATCCACAAAATCGCAGCCTGGATTACAACAGGCACAATCCAGGGTCTTGCGCTCCATCTCGACCCAAGCAAAGTACAAGTTCAAGCATGCGAATATGTGAGCTGAAGTCGAACATGCAAGAACATCGTCTGATTACCAGCCAATGATGAGAGCTGTTAACAGACGCGAGAGGAACCACCAATAATGACGATGGCCCTCAAGGCATTACAGGTACAATCTACGAAATGTGAATCAATGAGCTGGCGTCGAACACCCGTAAAATCACTCAATCAGAGGCCAATGATGAAAACCTCACGTCGAATGCGACGAACCTGCCATTGAGGCATGCAGGCTCCAAGGTACCATAAGGGAGTCTCTAGATCAGCATCCTGGATAATGAGCTGAAGTCGACAGGAAGTGACCTTGATCGAAGTTGGGCCATAATGTTCCCCACATCATCGACACGAGACAGAGGAACATGATGTTTTTCTTGTGAATCAGGATCATACGAGAATCGGAGGGAGGTTGATATTTGCAGAGGTCAACTTCTCTTGAACATATAACGACACAAATAGTGGTTTTGGCAGTATTTGACATCAACGGATCAGAGGTCATGGTGATGAGGCAATGAGCAGAGGAGAGGTAAAAAATATTATCCAACCCATAGAAGCAAGTGAAAAACGAGATGAGATGTCCCCAAGCTGACACGAATGCAGACAAGTGCCATGTTCAAGAGCGACATACTGCTGACACGACAATGATGATGGTTCCATTTTCCCCCACCATTTCTGGCGAGTACCCCAATTATTTTGGATAACAAGCTTGAAGGGGATAGCATATGCTTGTAATATAAGTCCGCCCTGCGGGCGAATCCACCCTAGTACATTTAACGAGCCCTAGGAAGGAGGAACTTGGAGAACGTCATTTCGACTGAATCCGATGTCATCAGGGTTTAACGAGTCTGACAAAGGAAGAACTCGGCGTCTTTTCATGTTTAGAGAGTTTTAAAAGACAAAAGAAAAGTAAACTCCAAAGGTCCCTTTTCGTAAATAGTTCCCCAAATCCGAAAAGGTAGAAAATAATATCCAGGAAAACCTCCTAGTCGCGATAGGCTAGGGTATTCCTTTTTCGTAAGTAATCCATCCTAGCCCGAAAAAGGGGTAAACGTATACTGGGTAGATGTCATTTTGCAGCCACTTTAACGAGATCGAAACGACAAGGGCCTCGGCAATCTTTTCATGTTTCGAGAGTCAGAAAAGAGCTGAAAGATGACTCCAAAGTGACTTTTTCGTGTTTTTACCGAGTTCGAAAAAGTATAAAATACAACTCGTTTCGCCGTTTACGTTGCATAAAAACCTGTTGCTGCACAGAAAGGCAAGTGTAAAATCCATTTTCGACAAAACATACGAAGTTTCAATGAAAAATGACTTTTTAAACTTAAAATAGAGCCCAAAAAGTTATAAATAAGTCTAAATGGTAAAAATTGAAATTACTTTTACTTTTTACCTGAGTGAAGAGCAACATTGGTCCATTTACTGTGCAAACTTCTGGCGGCGATTACGACCGATCCGGGCCACCATTCAGAGTTCCATCAGTTCCAGGTAAAAGGCGCTTCCTCATCCTTCATTTCAGTCCATTTTTTAATAGTTTTCCATCATGCAACAGACTTATGTGGCAACTTTTTGAATTTTTAGGGCTCCGCTCATTGGCGCGGGTATCGGGCACGGACCCGCGCCAATGGGCTTTTATATGCAAAGGGATCGCGCCAACTGGCGCGACTGTTCCTAAAACAGCCGCGCCAGCGGCCGAACCCAATTTTCCGCCTAAAAATTCAACATTTTGATCAATTTGAATGAATTTTGAAGCTCAACAGAGATCTAACTAAAGGTTTGTGACCATGTTGATGCAGGAAACCGAGCAAAATGGTGATTGAGTGGAAAGAAAGAGAGCATGGGGAAGAGGACGAAATGGCCATGGAAAATGAGGCCTGCATGAATGCCCTCAGAAACTGTGGGCTCAAGAAATTCTTCCTGACACCTTGTTTGCGTTCTCAACCTAAGTTACTTCAGTACCTAGTGAGCATTTGGGATGAACAAGAACAAGTATTCAAGCTACGAGACTAGGTGTTAGAACTGGACGTTTCTGATGTGTACTTCATAACCGGATTGTCGTGCAGAGGTCTGGTACCCATACTGACAGGGAGTAGACCGTCGGGTGAGAAAATGGAGGAAGTGATGGCACGAGTGTGCTCACGGGCACAAACGAGATCAGGGAGCAAAAAGGTGAATATCCACACTATCCCCGATCTGGCACTACGAGTAGTGCTGCATACCATCACGCGGGCTGCAGGATCGCAGGCACCGCACGAAGCGACGAAAGCCCAACTCTTACTGGCTTCAGAGTGCATGAGTCCCATACTGTTTGACTGGGCCACAACAGTAACGATCAACATCAAGAGACAGCTGACGAGATGCAAACAAGCCAAGCTGAAGTAGTTTGGCTATGGGTCCATCCTGGTATCGTTCATTCTGGAATGATTGCCAATCTTCCAGGGCCAAGGGGCCGTTGTAGCGGAGCCGATACCATGAGAGCCGAGAATGGCTCGCTGGGCAGCACTGATGCCCAGAGCAGGAGGAGGACAACAGATGTCCTGGAGGCTAGATTTTTTTGGGTGGTTGCAGCGCCAGTTGATTGTAGTTGAGGACTGGCCTTATGCCGGGACAGACTTTACTGGAGACCCAGATCTCCCACTGCCGGATGGAGAGGATTGGGACGAAGAGCTGGGTATGATCTGTTTTTATTTTTTATGTTTTATGATTTTTTGTTAATACATGTCCGTTCTGACAGCAGTTACATGTGTATGCAGATGTTGGCCCAGAGAGACCAGCCGAGATGTCTCCTATCGCACGGAGAACTCAGCTCGCAGTCGATCCTCATGAGGAGGGCGCGGAAGGAGGAGAGTTGGTTCAGAACCTCGAGGGGATTTCCCGAGGGATTCCGGATTACGCCCGGCTGGCGGATGTACCGTTAGCATATCAGAGACATACAGTGGGAGTGCCTAGTCACCTCCACCGTCTACTGAGACGCCTAGTGCGTGCATCGACTTGTTATCATGAGCACCACGCAGACTAGCCTCTTAGGGTTTTATTTCATCCATATTTTTGAGAGACGTGTCGTCTCCGGATGTAATAAGATGAACATGTATATTTTTTGATCTTATGCGACGCACACTATGTAAAAATTTTGATATCTATATATATACATATCTATTTTTGGATGGATTTTCCTTTTACACGTAATGATGATTTACAAATTGCGCAAATGTCTATCTAACACCAAATTAGCTACTGCATCTGTTAATGTATTCATGTGCCTGGGTATATGTTGATATGTAATATAGTCAAAATTTCTTTCCAGTAAACGAATACGCAGATACAGACGTAAAATGGATGGGTTTCTGACCGAATAATGACCGTTCAGTTGTAATACCACAAGTTGTGAGTCTAGATACACAAGCAATTCACGGATACCAAGGTTTACAACCTCAGTTAATAATTCTAATACAGCACTATATTCCGCGATGTTATTTGTAGTATGTCCTAGACACACACCCTGCAGGTTGACCAACTCACCAGCAGGATCGTAGATTACCCAGGCTGCTGAAGACAGATTCCTGGTACTGCGTAAGGCACCATCCGCGAACCCAACGAACGGATTGATGGAAATTTGCACAATCAGGAAGACCCGATCAGCAGAAAAGACGTTTACACTGCACACCACACCACACATGCACACAAATGAATAGACACACCTATGTACACATACCACACAAAAATGACTTTAAGCGTAGTATTTCTTCAGGTACAGCCCATTTCTGGGTTGCGCCAGCGGAACTCCTTCATAATCTATAAGCTCGTAGGCCCCATTCTTTAATACCCGTTTAACTATATAGGGCCCATGCCACATGGGTTGGAACTTCGCCGCCCCAAGCTTATCGTGTGCTTGATCATACAGGAGGACAAGGTCCCCTTCAACGAAGGAACGTGGTGAAACCGATTGATCGAAGTGAGCTTTGACCCGCTTCTTTTGTGCCTCAATGACTAAGGAAGCCAAGCGGCGGGTTTCATCTAACCGTTCCAGATACAGGAGACGCTCTTCTTCAGCAGAAGTGTCGGGTAGAAGTTCTACAGCTAATTTCAAATAAGGAATCTCGCATTCAACTGGAAGAGTTGCTTCTAGACCATACACCAGTTGAAATGGTGTGAACCCAGTCGCACTCTTAGCAGACGTTCGGTAAGCCCAAAGAGCTGAGAACAGTTGGAGGTGCCAATTTTATTTATGAATCCCAACTGTTCGTTGAAGCATGGTGACCAAAACCTTGTTCATTGCTTCAACCTGGCCATTTGCCTGAGGGTAATATGGCGTTGAGTTATCGTGGCGTAAGCCCAACCTCGATGTCAGCTCAGCCATCATATAATCTCGGAAATGAGTACCATGGTCGGTAACGATGGCCTGAGGAACCCCGAAACGCGCGATGATGTGGTTGAAGATGAATTGAGCAGCTGTTTTACCGTCGGCCGCAAGTGTAGGCATCACTTCGGTCCACTTGGTGAAGTAGTCGACAACTACGATTATATACGCATGCCCCCCGGCCGAATGAGGGTTACACGTCATAAAATCCACGCCCCATTTCGCAAACGGGCCAATGGTAACAACAGGATGCAAAGGAAGAGGTGGCGCGCGCATCTTGCGCTGAAACACCTAGCACGCGTGACATTTTCAAACTGGTGTAATACAGTCTTTGAATATTGACGGCCAGAAGTATCCTGCTCGCAAAATATTTTGAGCAGTAGCATATCCGGACATATGTCCACCAGAGGCGCCACTATGGCAGTCATTGAGGGCCTTTTCAGCCTCTTCCATGGTAAGGCACCGGCGGAGCACCGAATCTACGCCAACACGGTATAAAGTATCTCCTACGATGCGATAGGGTTGAGACTGATGCCGAATTCGACGTCGGGCATCTTTAGTCAACTCAGACCGAAATTTGGAGGTCTGAAGATACACGATTATGTCGCCATACCAAGGGTCGCGAGTACTGATGAGGAAAAGAGTTTTGTCCGGGATATGATCCTCGAAAAGTGAAGGAGTGGAGTCTGTCGGGAGTGAGCATATAAGATCCACGAAAACAAGTGATTTGGTTGACTTAGCAGTGGTGAACTCTAAGTCAAACTCTTGCAGGATAACGATCCATTTGGAGTATTTGCCCCCCAGCAATTTCCTAGAGAGAATATATGTCATGGGGTTGCAATCTGAAACCACTGTTATCGTTTGCAGCAGGATGTAATGGCAAAAGCGCTGCACAGCATGTACGGCGGCTAAAGCTAACTTCTCGACATGAGCATAGCGCATTTCTGTATCGAGAAGGTTTCGTGATAGATAATAAACGACATGTTCATTACCATCATCATCATCCTGCACCAGAACCATAGAAATGGTGCTAAACGCGACGGCGAGATACAAAGTGAAATCACGATGATAGTCCAGAGGATGAAGCAAAGGAGCATTAACCAATAATGTCTTTAGCTTCTCAAAGGATTACTAAGAAATTTTTTCCCAACGGAAGGGAACATTCTGCTTTAATAAGCGCTTAAATCCTTTGGCCACCTCAGCGTAGTTCGGGATAAAGCGTCGAAGGAAGTTTGCTTTTCCCTGCAGACTCTGCAACTGATATAACGAGGAGGGTGATGGGAGGTTGATGATAGCCTTGAATTTTAAAGGGTCAAGGCGAATTCCGTCTTTGGAGACTATGAATCCCAAAAGACGGCCAGAATCCACGCCGAAGACGCACTTATGAGGATTGAGCCTAATATTGTAGCGCCTACAGCGAAGGAAAATCTGGCGGAGGTGTTCAGGGTGATCCTCTCGCCTAGCTGAATGAGCTGGCAAGTCGTCCAGATAAGGCTGAACGATATGGCGAATGTCATGGAAAGCATAAGACATCGCACGCTGAAAAGTAGCTCCAGCGTTCTTTAAGCCGAATGGGAGCTTTTTATACGCGAAAGTACCCCACGGACAGATGAATGTAGTCTTGTGTTGATCCTCAGGTGCAATATTGATTTGATTATACCCTGAGAAACCGTCCATCAAGGAATAAATCTCACTTCCGGCACATTCGTCGATAATCTGGTCGATGAACGGAGTGGGATAGTTATCTTTTGGACAGGCGCGATTGATGTCGCGGTAATCAACACAGACCCTAATAGTACCCTGCTTTTTATCAACAGGAACAATGTTAGAAACCCATTCTATGAGGGGGATGGGATAAATAAAGCCCATGTTCAGAAGTTTTTCAACTTCTGCCTTAATTGCAGCGGCTTTCTGAGGATGCATGGGGCGTAAGAGTTGACGCATGGGTTTCGCACCCGGATAGGTTGGAATCTCATGCACTACGATACTGGGATCAATCCCCGACATTTCCTCGTAGGACCAGGCGAACACATCTCTGAATTCTTTAAAAAGATCAGTATAGACTTGAATCTCATCGGGAGAACAAGTCACTCCCACGTGAATATTCTCAACGATCCCCGGTTTAACGGAGATGTTGATCGGGATGGTTTGAGTGATGTTTCCCAGGTTACCTTCCGAAAAAACCTCGTGCGTCAAGATGGGCGTTTGAAGAGGAGGGGTAGGAACCTGAGAAGCATAACACTCCAGACAGTCAGTCATTGCCCCCAAGCTAGGCATAAAAGAGGAGCGATGATGTCCATTGCCCCAAGGCAGCTCCTCAAGAGACATAGTTTCAATGATGGCTTCATCGGAAGGAAAAGTCTCTTTAAGAGGATCAGGTGAATCGACCTGACCAAGCCAAGGGGATTGAGAGTAGACGTCGAGAGCCATGCTCAAAGGAGCATGCTGAGGAGGTGGAGGATCATATGCGGCAACAATTTCACAGTAGCTGATCTCTAGTGGAGTCAAGGGCATTGATTCTCCAAACTCAAACACCTGCTCAGGCGTAGGAATAAGCCAGGGGTCATCGGACCTGGAAATCATGTTAACTTGAGCGGTGTGCGGTGGTGGTCCGGGAAAGATACCCATGAGGACGGGGTCTTTGAAGAGACCAGGTCCTACACTATCAGGGGGATTCAGAATCTGATCCACGTATGGCACGTTGTTCTCGGAGGTGGAGGTGAAGAAGGACAACTAGTCCACCGTGACGATTTTGCCCTCGTGGGGGAACTTAAGAAGTCGAAAGACGGTGGACGGCACGCAGAGCATGGCATGAGTCCAGCTGCAGCCAAGAAGTATATTGTAGTTGAGCTTGGCGTCAACCACTTCTACTTCCACATTGACAGTCTTCCCCTGTAAAGTGATCGCTAAACTCTCGAGAACACCCAGGGGTTTGGATTCTCGACCATCAAATGCCTCGAGGGCATTGGGAGAGGACGCAAGGGCTGGAGAGCCAATGGCCTTCCAGCAAGCGAATGACATAACGCAGGTAGAAGCACCTTCATCCACCACGGCCCTGTGGATGTTCAGACTGTTAATCCCGACTTGAATAAAAAGAGCGATTTGATGTGGAAGTCGGGGAATGAAATTCTCTAGATCGAAGGTGAGAAGACTTGAATCGGCGAGATCAATACCACCGATTGTAGACAGTAAAGCCTTCCGTTGCGAAGGAAAACTTTGAAGAACTTCGAGTGCGGACATAGCATAAGGTGCTTGTGCCAAATCCTTAACAATGCTGTAGTGTTGAGCAGCACGAGCATTTGGATTATACGAAGATCTCCGAAGAACACCTTTAGAAGGTGGCTTCACAACAGGTTCAGGAGTAGGCTTCTCGATTTCTAACGAACCAGAGACAGGTAGGGGAGGCGGTCCATCCGCAACTGCCTTCCCGGGTGCCTGCCGCGATTCGTTGTAATCCTTCGAACGCGTAGCGACAGAGATAGGTGTAGCAACCTTCATCATGAAAACCTGGGACCCAAATGGTGCAGATGGTGACGACTGTTCAACCATCTGGGTCTGTTGAGATGGGAATGGTTCTTTAAGAACTTTCGGAGTCCCTTTTGAGCCCTTGAGAAGTTGACTAACTTCGAATCGTCGTGGACAATCCTTAGTATAATGGTCTCCTTCGCAAATAAGGCAGGGGTACTTCGGTTTACGCTGAGAACCATCCTCAGTATGAGATTTAGATTCTGGCTTTGGGGCATCAGATTTAGATTTTCCTTTGCCCTTATTTTTCCCCTTGGAAGTTTTCTCCGTAGGATTGGCCTGAACGGCATTCACCTTCGCGGTTTTTCCAGAATCGGACGGGGCGGGATTAACAGGAGCATTGTTGGAAGAATTAGACTTCTGCTTCCCATTCGAAGATTTCTTCGAATTCTGAGAGACAGAACCAATGACACCATCCACCGCAGGGGTAGGTGGAGCCTTAGAGGTTTCGGACCGCGGGGCATCAGGAAAGATATCATAAAGCGTGCCGGACTGAGAATACACAAGATCCAGATATTGGGCACGCGCAATGGCTTGTTTCTCCATCACACACGCTCCCATCGCAATATCTTGGGCGATTTTATTCACGAAGGAGGTGGTGAACCAGTGAGTTAGTATCTGATCAGGTATGTGAAACTTGATCAGTCTACGACGGCGCCGCCACTCATGAATGTGATCAGAAATGTGAGTGGCTTTATCCTGCTTCAGAGAAGTCAGGAGGTGCGTCCCGGCTTCATAACGAACTGGTAACTGAAAGTGCGTGAGAAAAGCCATGGCTAAAGAGTTGAAATCTTGGAAGATACCACGGGATAACTCGATGTACCACTTAGCAACAGCTCCAGTTAAAGTACGCTGGAATAGGCGCAGACGAATCGAATCGTCGACCCAAGAGTTAGACGAACACCAAAGATGATACGTCATCACATGCGCCTGGGGGTCCTCTCCAGCTTTTCCCTCAAACTTGGGGCAATCACCTGGTATCTTGGTGGGAACCGGAGGCCAATACGGATTATGTAAAATCGGATCATTGGTCAATTTTGAAACATCCGGCAACTCCAAGGTGGCCAGGAATGGAAATGGCAGATTGACCGGCATGCCAGGCCTGGGGTGAGGACCGATACCCATACTCCACAATGGTTGTGAATATCCTTGCCCCCATGGGTTCTGTCCCATAGGATTCTGGGCGTAGGGGGTGTAGGTCGTATAACCAGACTGATTTGGATGCTGGTAACCAGTATGTGGGGCTTGATAACCAGAGTATGGACCCTGATTATGCGTCGGCCCAGTATAAGCAGCATTTGGATTTGGCTGCTGAGTGTAGGTAGAACCGGGTGGAGGAGGATAATACTGAGAGCCTTGGGGGTGGTTATAGTTCGGTTGAGATTGACCATGAGGATAATAACCGCCCTGAGGATGAGTCGGCTGCTGAAAAGTGGAACCCTGCGGAGCCTGATAATTAGGGTGTAGCTGTTGATTCGGCTGCGACATCGAATGAATCAACTGCTGGGCAGGGTTAATGGAATGAGCGGGCTGCCCTGAGTGAACAGGTTGACCCGACTGAGAGGGTTGCCCTGAATGAACAGGTTGACCTGAATAGATAGGCTGCACTGGTTGCATAGGCTGACCTGGCTGTGAAGGAGCCCCAGGTTGTACCGGATGGGCAGGTTGGCCTGGAGGCGGAACACCAGGTTGTGCCGGATGGGCCGGTTGGCCTGGTGGAGGAACAGGGCCAGGTGGTTGCTGGAAACCGGTTTGACCTGAAGCAGAACCATATGATGGTCCCGGCTGATATGCAACGTTAGAAACAACAGGATACTGCGGTTGCATTGGTGGAGAAGGCTGGATTTGCCCCCCAGGACCATAGACCGGTCCCGGTTGGTACCCCGGCTGAGGCTGAAAAGGTTGACCAGAAGGGCTCTAATACTGTCCTTGTGGACCGTACGATGGCCCTTGCTGGCCCGCAGGATAGCCTTGCATGGGTTGCCCCTGTGGGTCATAAGGATAGCCAGGTTGGCCCGAAGGTTAGCCTTGGAAAGGTTGCCCTTACGGGTTATAAGCCTAGTTATAAGGTAAACCTTGAGCATGGAGGTAGGTCTCAGCAGCAGGTAGACGTAAAATGTCCCCGTGCTCATCATACTGACCTGGAAAAGCATACACGGGTGTACCATCCTGTGCCAAGTGCGAAAAGTAAGAGCGGTTGGGATCTTGGGAGGATGGTCCAACCTCGGGGTTCGGCTGCTGTAGGGACAACCTCGGAGAAGGAGCTGACACTCCCATAGAGGCTGCGGCAGAAATAATCTGACCCAAAGACCTGTATCCCAGTGGTAATGAGGGACTGGCCGTTGACATATCGGCCAGTTCAGAGTTGTCTCCTGGAAACAATCTTCGTGGGAAGAGCTGATAGTCTTCACCAGACGTTGGGATTTCCTTACCAGAATCACTCATGGTTGAGCTTGCCGCTAGATCGCACAATAGGCAGTGAGGGCTAGGAGGAAATACAGCAGCAATAAAAGGCGAACCTGATGTAAGAGAAAGGAAATCAGCTCCTAATCTCAATTCAGACATAGGGTCAGAAAAGGGCAAATCGAACTCAACTGGTCCCCCAAAGGGTTGCTCAGAAAGAACCGGTTCCCTGCCAGGAAACTCGGAAACAGTGGGCTGCTGTGGTTCAGCAGAGGATTGGGAAACCTCTAATGAATCGTCCGTGTAAGGACTACCAGTAGACGAAACCGAGGGTTCCGCCACTGTGACAAAAACGACAAGAGAAACGATCAAACACACACACAGGCTGAAAAAGAGTCAAGACACACGATCAAACGGCCAACAAGAAAAATCTAATAGGGCGTGTAATCGTGGGTGATTAATTTTTTTACCACATTGAAAAATAAGAAACTTCACCGTTTCATGTTTCAAGAGTCGAGAAACGGTTGAAAAGATGACTCTATCTCTTTCAGATTTGACACAAGCGTGAAAGTACAAGCACTTGGTGATCCTTTCAAATTTATGGAGTCAGATAGGATCAAAATGACTGCTCAGGAATACTAGGCAAAAAGGTGTACCAAATAACCGTGAACTGCAATATACACCTTGGTTTCAAAAATGAAAGAGAAATCAACCAAGGACTTTCTGTACGTGCAGGCAATCTCCCCGAATGCTGTGTCCAGTGTATCACGGGTATAGGGCGGCAGACTCGGCTTCCTATGGATAAAGGATTGAAACCTAGAGGGGTCTCCCTTTATATACACGATGGTACGGGGAGCACAAGTCTGTACTAGCGCTGTCTAAAGCCAAAAGGCTAACGACAGCTACTAGGTTTAAAGACGTCAAAACACGTCTCTAGCCTAGACCTCTAAATGTGTTTCGTTAGATTTCAATGGTGCCTTAGTGTAAATTGAGTAGATTTTAAAGTTGATCTTCAATTACGTTTCAATTTTTAGGCCCTAACAAATGTGTCGTCTCAAAAATCTCATAAATGCAAAATTACATGCCACAGTACATCATTTTGTTCGATGAAAACTAGCTACAGAAGAGTTGAGAGTTTTTACACAAACAAAATGATCGGAAGACAATCAATGATATCTCTAATGCAACTAATGAAATCAAAAATTTTCATTCAAATCACTAAATACTAGTAAAATCGAAAAGATTTCAATTTGCACTAATCAACAAAAGCAAAAGAGATTTTTTGTATTTTCAATGTTTGATAGCTAGATGCACTAAACAAACTGAAAACAAAAGAGAAGCAATTTGAGAAACGATATTAAGAGAGCAAAAACAAACAAATTTCACTCAATGGCACAAGCAATCAGATCTCAAATCGACCAAAGTCTCTCAAAACCAAGAAAAAGTCTCAAAGGCTCCAATGGACTGTGTGATCTAGGTCCAAAGCAAGACCAAACGAAGTTTGAATGAAGAGAAGAACAATCACTCAAAAATCGCAACGAAACGGTGAACAACCACTAAGAGAATGCGGAGGAGAAATCAGAGAATTGATTGGACTAACAAAACACCAAAACTCCTAAGGAGGGATCGACACACAAAGCCACTAGATGCCCTAGGGCTTAAAACGTGAAATCGATGGAGAAAAGCAAACAACCAAAGGACGAAGGCAAACTCCCAGTCAAACAGGACTCCAACACACTCATGTAGCCTAAAAACCAAAAGAAACACACTGATCAGACCCAGAGAGCTCAGAACTGAGCAAACCCTAATGCCTCACAGGAGTGGCGTGACTGTGAGGTTGTAACTGGCGCCAGAAAGCAATTGGCGCGGGCAATACAAAAGCAACATGCGCCAATTGGTGCGACTGTCGAGCTAAAAAACGCGCCAGCCGAGTTCCTCAGCCAAAAATAAAAAATAACTACTTCAGAAGCAAATCAATGATATCCAAGCAAACCAAGAAGCAAAAACAGCAAAAGAACCCAGCCCAGAAGGCCAACCAAGCAAGGAAAACCACGAAACAATCAAAACGAGACAATCAAAACTAGACGGTCCCCAGCAGAGTCGCCAAATTGTTGAAGAGGTAAATCCCCTCTGCGGACAGAGGCGATCCCTACTAGCCCAGAACGGGTCGAGCAACAATCATCAAATGCTACAGCGCAAGTTCCTAATTGCGAATAAACAGACCAACGATGGAGGTCTACCTGGAGTCTAGTGCTATGATTCGTAGAAGAGACAATGTTCCCGTTCCTCAGCCTTGGCAGATCACGATCCCCATGATCTCCGTGAATGGACACTTGCACATGCAAGAAACAACACGAATACAAGCATAAAATCCAGACTACGCAACTATATATCAGTCAGAAAGGATATAAATCATCATTATCATAAGTGAAAAACAGAGTGGAACCATAACCAGTAGTCATTCATTAATAAGCAATCGAAAGAGAGTACAACCAATGTTCTGACGCTGAGGTCTCCTTCGGAGGGGTCTCCAGTCGTACACGTCTCGCAAAGCCTACCAGGGATGGGACAAGCCTCTCTTAGAGTCTCTCGACGATAGTCTCCTTGCTTGAGTTGGCCTTAAGGGAAAAATGAGGGCTCTTGCAGCATGAAGGCTCTTGGGAATTTGAGAACTTGGAGATTCAAGGCTTAGGCACTTCAAGACTAGCTTGCAATGGCAATGAGCTAGCTTTTATAGATGGAGGAAGGGGAGTTGGGATCCCTATAATTGTGGGATTGGCCCTATCTTCAAGGAAGCTTCTATGAGAGGTGGAAAACCACTTCCCTTTCATGGAACTCCCGGAGCCAAACCTCCCAACTCAATATAGATAACAATTTCTGAGTCTGTTGAAACGAAACTTCTGCCATTCTTATTTTAAAAACACTCCTTAAATTGGCTGGCGCGACTGCGACTCTGGGACAGAGCGCCAGTTGGCGTGGCCTCTTTGTAGGATTTTCCTCATTGGCGCGAGTGCTAAACTGGATACCCGCGCCAATGCAAAAAGGGATGTTTTATGGTTTTTTAAAAGGAGATGTCTTTAGGGAAATTTAAGCTCATGTTTAGAGGAATGCAATGATAATGGTTTCAAGGCATGACATTGCTCACAGGTCACAAAGTGGGCCCTCCAATGTGCGGGAAGGGGAAAGGTAGGGACGGTGACAAATTACTGTGTAACAATAAGTAAAATAATAATAATAAATAAATGTATAAATAAATAAATAGATGTATAAATAAAAATAATACAAAACATAAAATAAGAAAATACCAAATATAGGGTCAACATTAGAAATATTATTTAAAATATATAATTATAAATTAACAAAATCAATATCAATGAAGAAACCTAAAAAACATCAAACATACTACATGACTCTCTCTCTCTCTCTCTCTCTCTCTGTATATATATATATATATATATATATATATATATATATATATATATATATATATATATATATATATATATATATATATATATATATATATATATATATATATATATATATATATATATATATATATAAAGCATAAACACAAGGTTAAATAAAAAACTTCAGAATGGAAAGGAACCCTACAAGGACAGGATCCAACAATGAAAACCAACAAGGCATTTTCTCAATCTTAGCAGATTTTCTAAATTTACTATGATGGAAATGCTCAACCCTAACAAAATTCTTAACATGAGATTGCTACACTTTGTATTCCCAGGGACTCATATGTAAATAAACTTCCACTTTGTTACAATACAAAGGCTTATGATTATCACTTACCCAAAACCCATAATAGATTATATGGTCAAAAATATTATATATATATTTCATGTTAATTTAATTATATGGCCGTTATTTTCAATTTAAATTTAAAAGAAAAAATACATTAAATCCTAAACCTTTGTCTTGATCACTATTAAATATTTTCTACTTATTAATTATCGATGATTTCTTAAGAAGTTCTCTACCGACTTATGTGGGGTACAAATGTCAAGCATAAATGTTTAATATTTAACATTTATATCTCCACTAAATTATTAAAAAATGTGACAAATAAAATTAAAAGTAATAATAAAATGTTAAAAGTAATATAAAATCTATAAACATTTAAATGTTGGCTCAATAAATAATAAAAAGTTTGAGTTAAAGTCAAATTTTTATATGTAAAACATGTGAATATGTTTTGTTACCATGCCATGGGCTAATACAATGTCACTTCTTTCATTATAGAAATATTTTATAGCAATATGACACGATTCTTAATCATGGAAATTCAGCCCCAATTTATGGTCGATATCATTAACATGTAAATAGGATTTGTTATAATAGCATGGGTCAATACCATGGTTTATCAATACCACATGCCCAATAGCCATAACTTATTTCACAGTCAAGATATTTTAAAATATTTTATTTTAATTTAATTTTATACCATTTTCTCAATTAATTCTAAAAAAAAAATATTATGGTTACTTTTGAGATATATATATATATACCCTCTATCATATATTTCCATAGAAATTAAATCAAATTTTCAATAAAATTAAAAATAAAAATACTTTTATATATAAAGATGTCAGATATATATAATATAAATAATGTTACTAAGAAGCAACATAAATTTGTCTTAACTAAGCATCCAAGTGATGAAAAAAAATAAATTGACTAACAATAATATAGGAAATATATGTTTTCTTTAAATAAGTTATATCAAAAAAAAAAAGTGTGATATATCTTTAATTATATTAATTTAACCTTTTTTCTTAATATAGCTTTATTTGATGTATTAATTTTATAATAATTCTCTCATAACAATAATTTGTTAATTGTTATATGGGTAAATTTTATTTTCAAATATTTTAAGCATGAATAAATCGTCAAATTTCATAAAGAAGGTGTCAATTCTAGTAACAAAACAACAAATTTCTACCAAATTCAAAATAGTAAAGCGAAGATGTTAAAAATACAAGGGGATTTGAAGACGTTTTCAAAAAATTAAAAATAGTAAAGAAAATGGTTAGAAAGGGAAGAGGATTTGAAGACTTTTGATATTAATTTCAAAAACCATTAATTTTAATTATGCAATAAGCAAGGAAAATGCTATAATACATGTTATAATATTGATAATTACTAATACGGTGCGGTCATATATACTAAATTGTTGGTAAATGCAAATAATGATACATCCATTATACTCATCAAAACATTTATCTTTGTTAAATTTCAAAAAATTTATTAAAATTAGCTAAAATATAACTTATTTTAAATTATTATTACCATCAATTAAAAAAAAATAACATAAACACATCTACATTTTAAAAAGCATGTAAAAACATTTAAGAGTGTAAGCTTTTGTGATCCATATCATAGTATAATAAATCTTCCACAAAATCACATAGGAAATTATAAAACCTACATTGAATACCTATAATAAATGGAAAAATAGATGTTAAAGAAATATTAAAATAAATATTACACATTTTATAAAATAAAATCCATAAAATTAGACATTGAAAATCAAAAATACCATCAACCCTCAAAATAAAAACAACTACGAAATAAATAAAAGAAAACAAATAAAACACCATCATAAAAATAATATAAGATAAAAAAATAATAAATAATGTCTAAATAAAAAATGGACGTATAAATAAATAAAGAAATAAACAAAACAAATGAACAAATATAGACATAAAAAAATTTTTTTAAATATATAATTATAAATTAACAAAATAAACGAAGAAACCTAAAAAACATAAAACCTACTAGATGACTGTAATAATAAATAAGTGTTTACATAACTATATAAATAACTATATCAAGCATAAACGCTTTCTCAATCTCAACAACTTTCCTAAATTTAGGGTGATGGAAATTCTCAACCCTAACAACATTCTTAATCCTCAAGTTACTTCCACTTTATCATGGATACTGTTAAGCTATAAATAGGCTTGCACTTTGTTACAATACCAAAGCTTATAATTATCACTTACCCCAAAACCATAACTTATATGTTTTTTATGTTAATTTAATTATATGACCATAATTTTTTAATTAAATTTAAAAGAAAAAGTACATTAAATCTTAAACCTTTGTCTTGATTACTATTAAATATTTTCCACTTCTTATTTATCAATGATTTCTTTAGAGGTGCTCTACCCCCTTATAATGGGTACAAATGTCATGCATAAATGTTTAACATTTAACATTTACATGTCCACTAAATTATTAAAAAAGGTAATAAATAAAGTTAAAATTAATAAATAAAATGTTAAAAGTAATATAAAACCTATGAACATTTAAAGGTTGGCTCATTTAATAATAAAAAGTTAAAGTTAAAATGAATACGTTATATGTAGAATTTATTATTAACTTGTGAATATGTTTTGTTAGGATGCCATTGGTCAATACAATGTTACTTCTTTGACAATGGAAATATTTTATAACAATATGACATGATTTTTAATCATGGAAATTCACCCCCAATTTATGGTTGATATTAGTAGCATGTAAATAGGATTTGTTATAATATCATGGGTCAATACTATTGTTTATCAATACCACATGACCAATAACCATAACTTATTTCACAATCAAGATATTTAAAATAATTTATTTTAATTTAATTTAATGACATTTTCTTAATTATTTATTAAAGGACAAATGTTATCATTACTTTTGAGATATATATAACCCCTATATCCTATATTCCAATAGAAATTAAATCAAAGTTTCAATAAAATTAAAAATGAGAATACTTTTATATAAATAATATTACTAATAAGAAACATAAATACATTTTAACTAACCATCCAAGTGATGAGGACAAAAATATTGACTAACAATAATATAGGAAAGATAGTGCATGGTTGCTTTAAATTTTTCATTATTGTAGTTTCTTTGACATGGTTGATCCAAAACACATGCTTAATATTTTACAACCAAATGGCTTTTTTTTTTTTTTTTAAATTTAGATAGTTTCTTAAACACAATATCGTGGAATCAAATTTAAGGGAGAGGGGGGCAGGGGGGGAGTGAAAAGAGAAAAATATCGAGAGAGAGGGGGGCAGGGGGGGAGTGAAAATGAGGTGGGAGAGAGAGGGAGAGAGAAGGAGAGAGGGAGAGAGAGAGAGATAGATGGAGTTGGAGGGGGAGAGAGAGGGAGTAAAGAAAACATATAGAGAGAGATAGGTGTAACACCCTAGTTTATGTGTTTGATTTTCAAAAAACTAGAAATTTGAATTTTAAATCCTAAGGGGAGTGGACCCCAAAGGATAAGTATTTTGTGGATGTAATTAAATATTTAATTTGAGAAAATGAATAAAATAATTCTGTGTAGATTGACCAAAATTGAGAATTATGAGATCACTTGCTAAATCCATGAGGATGGATAAAGGAAAATACTTTCCCCAAAAATCTTTCAAAAATCCTTCAAAGATTTATTTCCAAATTAGATTTGAGGAAAATCTAGTTTCCCCAATGATGTGAAGAGTAGTTGGGAAGAGGTAAAAAAAGCTGGGAAAAGAAGAAAGCAGCTTTAAAAGTTCCTAAATAGGGAAGCCTAGGGAAACAGGAAGAAAAGCATCCTACTATTCTAGACGCAGAATTAGAAACAAGCTTTGGGGAGGAACAGCGTAAATAAGCTACTCCTGAATAGATTAGGGGTTGATCTATTCTAGGAGATGATCTCAGCTCGGGCGTGAGTTCTAGAGGATAGAAGGACTCTAAGGTTGGGAGGTTGGTCAATTGCAAAAGTGGTATGCATATTGTTTTATTAAGAAATTTAATTTGATAGCAGTGTATAATAGTGAAAATTGTTATGGTATCTACTTTGAATAGCAGTGATGGGTAATGAATTTCCTTACTTTTAACAGAGATGAATAGGAGAAATAATTCTCCTAACCTCTGTATGGTAGTAGGAAAGAACACTAGGGAGATACTATCACCCAGAATCTCTAAACCATTTATTGGTCTAAATCTACAGAAAGTGTAAACGCTTCCCTCGTAAAATTGATATAACTTTAATCTACTTCTGAAACTTAAAATAGAAAGAAGTCTCATTCAAAACTAGGGTCAACAAGAATTCAATTCATTAGAGTTCTGAAAACAAACCAATTTCCAAAAGGAAACAATATATAATGGTAAAACAAATTTGACTATAATTGGTTTCTGCAACAGAAATTGTATTCTGGGAAAAGACAACATTTTATTAAACAATTCTGTAAAATAAAAGATAAATTTGCTATCAAGTTAACAATTAACCTTTTTCTTTATTGGAATTGAGCTATGCAATTTACATAGTTAGAAATTTATGTGTAAACTCTCTGCATATAAAAGTAGAATAAATTGAAGTTACTGGAGAAGGAAAAGAGGATCATGCAATTGTTACACTATCTTAAATTATTTTATGAGTCTACAACAGTTAACTGGAATTACTGGAATTGTTCCAAAAAGTATTATGCAAATACTTCTTTTTAGAATCCTACTAAGTAAAAGAAATTTTAATTGAAGGACAGTAGTATTATAGAATATTGGTAACTGAGTTTTAAATATCTAGATATTCATCATAAAAATTCCATGCTATAATTCACCTCTATCATAGTTGGACCAGAATTCAACTCTGAAAAGAATTCTCAATATATTTCAAAAAAGAATAGGTAAACCTTGAGCATGGGGATAATGGAATAGTAATAGAAAAGAATTTTTAAATGAATAGAACTGTGGCTGAAGCCATGGGCTTGGAACCACAAGACTGTCACATATATATCCTATATAAAATTTTCCGATACACATATAGCTAAATTGGAAATTACCCCATCTTGAGAACTGGAGAATGGTAAACTGACTTAGCTAGTTCGTTGTAATTCCAATGGAACATAAATAAAACATTTAAAAACATCAAACCTTGTACAGGAAGAGTTGAATGTGAAGGATATAGATATATATATATATATATATATATTTCATCTCAGTTAAGTTTAACGTCAAGTTATTGTCACACAGACAATTATAAATATGTACTGCACAGTTAATAAAGTTGTGGAAGTCCATTTAAACTGTCTCAGAAAGAAAAATTATACAAAAAAAAGACTCTCGAATGTCTATGAGAGCCTTTATACATTATAAATACAACTATACGAATGGTAACAAAATAGGCTAGACTAAGAACTTAAAATTAAATTTTGACAAGATCTGGAAGATCTTCAGGGTCGCCTAGTTTGGAAAGTGAGACGTGACTAACCTGTAAAGGAATGCCATGGATTTTCTCAGTATATGAATATGATATGGTATGGTGCAACTAGACCTAGATTCCAAACGAAAACGAGTGAAAGAGAATACCTACAACCATCGCAACTGGGGGAAGTTAGTCACGGTCACAGAAAATAAAACTTAAGACCCATTAAATTAACTCGACGCAAAGGAATTTCCCATAGTTACATATGGTAACAACTGGAACTACATCCCATTCTGGTCTTGAGTCATTGTGACAGGAAGTTCGAAGTATGATTCTGGCGAAGGGCCAATGAAAAACAAATTGTTACATTTCAAAGCACTAGAAGCAAATTTGTGTAAATTCCAAAGCGCTAAGCCATATGTGAAAAGGAAAACAAAACAAACGTACGAGAGTGCAATGTGAATTAAAACTTGGCTCAGAACCATTGTGTGGAGCTTTGCTACCTGGACAGTAGTGATCTTGGCATTATTTTGACATGAATAGAGGTAACGAACTAACAGAGAAAAACCCACTATACGAATCTTGAAATATGTTATCCAATGAACTAAATCTAGTTGCGGAAATTGAGTTTCTTCAACGAAATCTGGGGAGAACATTGCCTAATTTGTAACATACTGAAACAAAATAGGGAAATAAACAAATCGAATTTACATGTTTCTTGTTCCAGGCGTCGAAATAGCATAGCGAAGCACAACGTTCCTATGGATTGTCGCGTAGCAATTGTGGTAGCACAGAACTTGGGATGGTCGAAAGAAACCTTCGGAGAAGAATTCCAAGGACCATTCAACGTGTTTAATAGAGACACATACAAATGAACCCTAATAATATCCCATGCTACACTTGGCGATGATCTATCGACCCTCTCATGGATTGAAAACTTGGTTACATTAATGAAGGGAAACCCTATTTTCATTTAACACCATAGTACACTTGCAGAGGAAAATTTACAACGATTGACAGTCATGTGGAAAAAACACAATAAACAATGATTTCGTGATGGGCTTGAGGAATGTTTCAGTAGTTTACCATAAATGAAGGCATACAACACTAGATCAACGAGCTAGAAATAGGTAATGTATGTCAAAAGACATAAAATATACACTACGACCCAAATCGAAATGTTAATATCAACTTCCAATGCTATGATAACTATGGTACATGTGCATAGATCGCGAGATACATGATATTAACACAACATTCAACCATAGATGTGAATAAGAATAGAATTAACGCAACATTCACTCATAAGTAGTGAATAAAACGATAAAGGTTTAATAAGTAATTGCGTCGACTATTAACTGTGGAAAGGTATAATAGCAGCCATAATGTATATTATGGTAGACCCGATGTTAAAATTATTATCAATTATTTAATAATTTGTCGATGTAAGTACTTAATATAGACTTTGTTGTAGAATGGATTGATGAAGAATATATAACTAAGCGAAAATGAAGATGATATTTATGCAACGAAATTCGTTAATCCACAATAAGTCAAGAATGGAATTATACTTGTGACCATGACATGAAGATAAGACTAGCGATAAAGTTAGTGGCAGAAACGATTGGGTATCGATGTATACAATCGTCACAATTGATATGAATATAGAATAAGTAACATAGATATATTCATAAAGGAAGTAGATCTGTTATATATCCTTTGGGAAAAATTAATTATTGGGGTTAGAAAAAAAATGTTCTGGTGTATAGAGTGGGAGATGTTACAAATGGTATCAGAGCTCATGTTATACAAAACTGGGCTATTCTTGTGTCTCCTCACTGTATAAATGATTTACGGTTGAAATTCTTTTTGTTTTTGTTTTTTTATTTATGATATGTGTTGTTTAGTGTACAGTGGTGCTGGAATGGTAGAAGGTGAGGAAATTTTTGTTGATCTGCGAGATGATGACAATACACCAAATCCCAACGCTCCAATGATGGCTATGTTGCACAGTTTGCAACAAGAAATGGTTGAGCTGAGAAGCCAGAATGACAGATTTTCATTAGCCAGTGAGGAGCAGGAAAAGCTCATGAGAGAAATAACTTCGTGGAACAGCCAAGAAGGTGAGGGTTCTGGAAAGAGGAAGATTGATGAGTTTGAGGATGATGATGCTGTTACGCATCAATATAAGCAGAAAAATGAATTACATGGGGAATTCTGAAAGATCAAACCTCCCTCCTATAATGGGGAGAAGGAGGAAGATGCTGAAGCCTAGTTGCTGAACATGATTAAGTATTTCCAGGTCTATGAATATGAAAGCAATCTGAAGGGAAGATTAGTTGTTTACCAGCTACAAGGTAAGGCTACCTTGTGGTGGAAGGAGACGAAAATGGTTCATGCCATTGATGAAAAGAGAGTTACTCAGGAAGATTTCCAGGTTAAGTTTAAAAAAACGCTATTTAAATGAACATTATTATGATGATAAAGAAAAATAATTGCATGATCTTAGACTGGGAAAGCTTACTATTGATGAATTTTTTACTAAGTTTACAAATCTGTTGAGATATGTCCCTTACATTAGGGAAGAGAAGGCAAAGGTGCAAAGGTTTCTGAACTGTTTGGCTGATGTGTAGAAAGAGAAGATCGAGTTTGATAACCCAAAAACTATGGACAAGGCAGTGACAAAGGCTAGATTATGCTATCAGCAGTTTAAGGGAAAGGCTGAGCATGGAAAAAGCTGGCTAAACAAAGGTGAAATTAAAGGAAAGAAACAGAAACCAGCTTACTTAAAGAATTTTGGTAGGGACCATCAGAGGAAAAATTTTAATAAACCGAAATAAAGCCAAATAGCTCAGTCTCAAATTGGTTCCAAACAACTAGATGAAGGAAATAAAAAGGAAGGCACAGTCAAAATGAGGGAACCTTTGAAATGTTGGGGATGTGGAGAACCCCATCTTTTGAGAGACTGTCCCCACCGAAACATTTAGATGATTATGAGAGATCGAGAAGCTACCACAGTAAATGATATAGCAATAAATATACCCACTATCAGTGTAGCCTTGGAGAATCTACAAGCAGAACATCAAGCTACCATGGTTGAAATGGAGGGTAAGTTTTCTGACCAATCTGTTACAGTTTTGATTGATCCGGGTGCTTCTTTGAGTTACATTAGTCCAAAAATTATAGAAAAATGCAATCTCAAAACTGAAAATTTTAGTAGTCCTGGTTGGTCCAGCTAGCCACTGGCACCAAGAGGAAAGTAACTCATAAGTTACCTCAAACAGAAGTCAAATTAAATGATTTTCAAACAGAAGTGAATTTAAACATTCTGCCATTCGGTTCATATGACTTGCTGATAGGAATGGACTGGCTGGAAAAGAAGAAGGCCATGATGAAATATTGGGATAAGACCCTGCATTGTGTAGATGAAGAGGGGAAACCTTTTATTCTCAAGGGAAAACCAAAACCTATCTCTGTAAAAAAAATATCAGCACTGCAATTAAAACGAACAGCTAGGAAAGGATACCAAGTCTATGCAGTACATGTAGAAGAGACAAAACAGAAACCTAAAGAAAATCTGCTGGATGCTTTGCCAGTAGTAAGAGAGTTTAAGGAAGTTTTTGTAGATGATATTCCTCATCTTCCCCCCAAAATAGATATTGACTTTTCAATCTATCTGGTGCCAGGAGCAACACCTGTTTCTCGAGCCCCTTATCGAATGAGTCCCCCTAAACTCATGGAACTGAAAATGCAATTGCAAGACTTGCTAGATAAGGGCTATATCCGACCGAGTGTGTCTCCTTGGGGAGCACCGGCTATATTTGTGAAAAAGAAGGATGGAACCTTTAGGATGTGCATTTATTATCATCAACTAAATAAGTTGACCATTAAAAATAGATATCCTTTGCCCAGAATTGATGATATTTTTGACCAAGTGAGAGGAGCTTTAGTATTTTCGAAGATTGACTTAAGAACTGGTTATCGCCAGCTTAGAATTAAAGAAGAAGACATCAGCAAAACAGCCTTTCGAACCAGGTATGGTCACTACGAATTTGTAGTCCTACCTTTTGGGTTGAAAAATGCCCCTGCCACCTTTATGTGCTTAATGAACAGTGTGTTAAACAAGTACTTGGACAAATTCATACTTGTGTTCATAGATGATATTTTAGTTTACTCAAAAAGTGAGGAAGAACACAAACAACACTTGAAGATAGTATTGCAAACCTTGAAAGAAAACTAGTTATATGCCAAATTCAGTAAATGTGAATTATATAAGGATAAGATCCAGTAATTGGGTCATATTATTTCTGAACAAGGGTTGGCTGTTGATCCTGAAAAGATAAAGGCTATTAAAGAATATCCTGTGCCAACTGATGTTTCAACAGTGACATCGTTCATGGGGATTGCATGTTATTATCACAAATTTGTGGAGAGATTTTCTGCCATAGCATACCCCATAACCTCACTACAAAGAAAGGGGGTCAAATTTGAGTGGAATGAAAAATGCCAAAATAGTTTTAACCAATTAAAACTAAAACTCACTACAGCTCCTATATTGAAAATTTCAGATCCTGATAAAGAATTTTTTGTATGTACAAATGCATGTAGAGAGGGGTTGGGAGGAGTCCTTTAGTAGGAAAATTCAGTGATTGCATATGAGTCTAGGAAACTGAAGACACATGAACAAAACTATAGTGCCTATGATTTGGAGTTAGCTGTTGTTATTCATGCCTTGAAGTTGTGGCGACACTATCTTCTTGGAAAGAACTTTACATTTATGACTGATCATATTAGTCTTAAATATTTCTTTTCCCAAACTAAATTGAATGCTAGACAGGCCAGATGGCTGTCCTTTCTAAGTGAATTTGATATGGACATAAAACATATCAGAGGGGAAAAAAAAATTGCTGATGCCTTGAGCAGAAATGCCTGTCAAATTATAAACAACATTGGAATTAGTGCCCAATTTGATTTAGAAGATTTAGTGAAAAAGGCAGTAGACCAGGATCCAAGTTATGAGAACCTACAAGTGAAAATACTAAAGAAGAAGATGGCTGATTTCACTCAAAACCAAAAAGGGCTTATCTGCTACAAAAAAAGATTATATATCCCCAATGTGGAGTCCATGAAAAGAGAAATTCTAGATGAATATCACAAACAGCCATATGCCGGACATTCGGGATATCAGAAAATGTTAACAGCTTTGAAAAATAAGTTGTTTTGGCCAGGAATGAAAAGAGATGTAGCAGAATATTTAGCTAGATGCATGGAGTGTCAACTAGTCAAAGTTGAACATCAGCATCATGCTGGTTTGTTAAACCCTTTGCCAATTGCAGAATGGAAATGGGACACCGTTTCTATAGATTTCATAATAGGACTACCCAGAACCAACTACCAGCATGACTCAGTTATGGCAGTAGTAGACACTTTAACAAAAGCTACACACTTCCTACCTGTAAAGTCTATTTTTGGGATAGCCCAAGTAGCAGATGTGTTTTCTAAAAGAGATAGTAAGATTACATGGGGTCCCAAAAGTGATTGTTTCAGATAGAGATGCTAAGTTCACAGCAGCCTTTTGGAAAGGCCTATTTGGGGGCATGAGCACTAAGCAGAATTTTAGCACTACATATCACCCACAGACATACGGGTAGACAAAGAGAACAAACCAGATTTTGGAGGATATGCTAAGAATGTATGTGATGGATAGGCCATCAAAGTGGGAAGACTAGTTGCATTTAGCTGAATTTTCCTATAATAACATCTACCAATCCTCCATTAAAATGAATCCGTTTGAGGCCCTCTATGGAAGGAAATGTCGTACACCTTTGAGCTGGAGCCAACCTGAGGATAAGCTAATGTTGGGACCAGATGCCTTACAAGAAATGGAAATAATTGTTAAATAAATACATAAAAACATCAAGACAACACAAGACTGACAGACGAATTATTCTGATAAGAAGAGGGTACATTGAGAATTCAAAGTAGGGGAGCATGTGTATCTGCATACTAAGCCCAAAAATAACACACTTTATGCAGGAAGTTGTGCAAAATCGGCTCCTAGATATTGTGGTCCTTTTGAGGTGTTAGAAAGGGTGGGACCAATGGCTTACAAGCTGGCCTTACCACCCCATGTTAAAGTTCATGATGTGTTTCATGTATCATTATTAAAAAGATATATACATGATGCTTCTCACATTGTTGATTGGAATGTTGTACAGGTGGAACCAGAAGGGGAGTTCCTTCCAGAACCGCTTCAAATATTGGAGCAGGAAGAAATTGAATTGAGGAATCAGACAGTAGAAAGAGTAAAGGTGCAGTGGAAGCACTTTACTGCTGAAGAAGCTACCTGGGAAATAGAAGCTAAAATGATGGACAAATATCCATTTTTGTTTGAAAAGAAATGAACTCTAGTAGTTAGATACCAACACCGAGGACGGTGTTTACTTTCAGAGGGGTAATATGTAACACCCCTAGTTTATGTGTTTGATTTTCAAAAAACTAGACATTTGAAATTTAAATCCTAAGGGGAGTGGACCCCGAAGGATAAGTATTTTGTGGATGTAATTAAATATTTAATTTGAGAAAATGAATATAATAATTCTGTGCAGATTGACCAAAATTGAGAATTATGAGATCACTTGCTAAATCCATGAGGATGGATAAAGGCAAATAATTTCCCCAAAAATATTTCAAAAATTCTTGGAAGATTTATTTCCAAATTAGATTTGAGGAAAATCTAGTTTACCCAATGATGTGGAGAGTAGTTGGGAAGTGGTAAAAAAATCTGGGAAAAGCAGAAAGTAGCTTTAAAAGTCCCTAAATAGGGAAGCCTAGGAAAATAGGAAGAAAAGCATCCTGCTATTCTGGACGCAGAATTAGAAACAGGCTTTGGGGAGCAACAACTTAAATAAGCTACTCCTAAATAGATTAGGGGTTGATCTATTCTAGGAGATGATCTCAGATTGGGGGTGAGTTCTTGAGGACAGAAGGACTCTAAGGTTCGGAGGTTGGTCAATTGCAAAAGTGGTATGCATACTGTTTTATTAAGAAATTTAATTTGATAGTACTGTATAATAGTGAAAAGTGTTATGGTATCTATTTTGAATAGCAGTGATGGGTAATGAATTTCTTTACTTTTAACAGAGATGAACAGGAGAAATAATTATTCTAACCTCTGTATGGTAGTAGGAAAGAACACTAGGGAGATACTATCACCCAGAATCTCTAAACCATTTATTGGTCTAAATCTACAGAAAGTGTAAACGCTTCCCTAGTACAGTTGATATAACTTTAATCTGCGTCTGAAACTTAAAATAGAAATAAGTCTCATTCAAAACTAGGGTCAACCAGAATTCAATTCATTAGAGTTCTGAAAAAAAACCAATTTCCAGAAGGAAACAGTAGATAATGGTTAAAAAAATTTGACTGTAATTGGTTTTTGCAACAGAAATTGTATTCTGGGAAAAGACAACATTTTATTAAACAATTTTGTAAAATAAGAGAGAACTTTGCTATCAAGTTAACAGTTAACCTTTTTCTTTATTGGAATTGATCTATGCAATTTACATAGTTATAAAGTTATGTGTAAACTCTCTGGATATAAAAGTAGAATAAATTGAAGCTACTGGAGAAGGAAAAGAGGATCATGCAATTGTTACACTATCTTAAATTATTTTATGAGTCTACCACAGTTAACTGGAATTATTTCAATTGTTCCAAAAATTATTATGCAAATACTTCTTTTTAGACTCCTACTAAGGAAAAGAAATTTTAATTGAAGGAAAATAGTATTACAGAAAATTGGTAAGTGAGTTTTAAATATCTAGATATTCAGCATAACAATTCCATGCTATAATTCACCTCTATCATAGTTGGGCCAGAATTCAACTCTGAAAAGTATTCTCAATATATTTCAAAAAAGAATAGGTAAACCTTGAGCATGGGGATAATGGAATAGTAATAGAAAAGAATTTTTAAATGAATAGAATTGTGGCTCAAGCCATGGTCCTGGAACCATAAGACTGTCACATATATATCCTATATAAAATTTGCCGATACACATATAGCTAAATTGGAAATTACCCCATCTTGAGAACTGGAGAATGGTAAACCGACTTAGCCGGTTCGTTGTAATTCCAATAGAATAGAAATAAAACATTTAAAAACATCAAACCCTGTACAAGAAGATATATATATATATATATAAATTCCATCTCAGTTAAGTTCAACGTCAAGTTATTGTCACACAGACAATTATAAATATGTACCGCACAGTTAATAAAGTTGTGGAAGTCCATTTAAACCGTCTCAGAAAGAAAAATTATACAAAAAAAAAGAATCTTGAATGTCTACGAGAGCCTTTCTACATTCTAAATACAACTATACGAATGGTAACAGAATAGGCTAGACTAAGAAATTAAAATTAAATTTTGACAAGATCTGGAAGATCTTCAGGGTCGCCTAGTTTGGAAAGCGAGACGTGACCAACCTGTAAAGGAATGCCATGGATTTGTTCACTATACGAATATGATATGGTATGTTGCAGCCAGACCTAGATTCCAAACAAAAAGGAGTGAAAGAGAATACCTGCAACCAGCGCAACCGAGAGAAGTTACTCATGGTCACAGAAAATAAAACTTAAGACCCATTAAATTAACTTGACGCAAACGAATTTCCCATAGTTACCTATGGTAACAACTGGAACTACATCCCATTCTGGTCTCGAGTCATCGTGACAGGAAGCTTGCAGTTGTAACACCCCCAATTTGTGTGTTGAATTTTTAAAAGTTAGACATTTGAATTTTAAATCCTAAGGGGGTGGACCCCAAGGGATGAATATGGTGTGAATGTATTTGCATATTTTATTTGAGGAAATAAATAAAATGATTGTGCATGTTGACCAAAAAGAGAACTAGAGATCACTTGCCAAATCCATGAGGATGGATAAGGCAACAAATCCCCAAAAATCTTTCAAAAATCCTTGAAAGAAATTTATTTAGATTTGAGGAGGAATCTAAATTTCCCCAATGAAGAGGAGTAGTTGGGAAGGGGTGAGAAAAATCTGGAAAAGCTGAGGAAAAGCTTAAAGCAGCTTTAAAGAATCCCAAAATGGGAAGCCTAGGCTAAACAGGAAAGAAAGCATCCTGCTATTCTCGACGCAGAATTAGAAACATGTTTTGGGGGACATAGGGCTTCAATTGTTTTGCTCCCTGTACGGCCCAGGAGGTTGATGCGGCTAGGAGGTGATCTCTGCTCGGGGGTGAGTCCTGGGAGACAAAGAGGACTCTAAGGTTGGGAGGTTGGTCATTTTGCAGATTGTGGTATGTTCTGAAATTCGTGTTATTTTGTTTTATTACAGTATGAATTGGCTACATATAAAACTTATGAAAAGTTACTTGATTCTTATAGTACTACATTTAACAGAGTTCCTAACAAGGCAAATAACTTCCAGAGTCTGTTTAGTTGTAGACCAAAAAGCTATAGAGGAGAAACTCCAGAAACTCTAAACCAAAGTCAATTTAAATCTGAAGTTACTTGGCCTCTATAGAGGACAAATTCTCTTATGTTCCTATAGACACCCAACTGATATGATTTGTTTATGTGTATATAAAAACATTTCAGTAGCACTGAAAAATGTAGTGTATGTAGCAGCATAGTAATCAAGCAATATAGTAAAATATAGAGTGGTGATATGAACATTCTAACATCTATAGCTTTTATAAATTTCATGTGTGCACATTCTAACCATTATAATAGTACTAGAAAATGAGTAACTATATCCTATCGATGTTTGATGATATTTAGAATTGGAAAAACTTCACTTCTAATTCTATCTTGATTTTGAATCAACACAAAAAACAAAAGAAATCTCATTTATACCCCGAAATCCTATACAAGTCTATTGATTAGTTGATGGGCCTAACCTAAAATATATCTATAGGAATGTAATGGATATTAAAACATATTGGTCGCACAATTCCCTTACTTCCAATGCAAATCTTTAATTAATGACCACTGTAATATAACGCATTACAAAGTATATGCAAAACCATACGTAGGGATATGATGAGGATATTGGTCTATCCATCAAACCTGAATGCGCCGAGGGTTATGCATGAGTTAGTCGATTCTAAATTTAATATATAACTGTATGAGAGTAGAGTACTGAATAAAACGAATCATAAATGCGTGATGCATATATATGTATATGAATCCATCATGGAAATAAAGCACAGAGACGCTGACCAAACCAATGCGGTGAACAGGTAAAATATATATAATTTCCTACCGCCCTGGTATACAAACATCAAACGGGAAACGCCGCCTACGTTAGTAGGGTCGTAGGGTTACCTCGCGTAGAAACGCCGCGAGAAAATCTTAGCTCGCTGGAACCTTGCGTTGCTATACGCATAAGATGTATTTACATCACCACATGAAACAGGAAGTATTAGATCAAATCCACATCGACTTAGCAAAAACGATAACGGAAATACTTTCCATGCAGATCGTAGTGAGGCTACGGTATTACCGTCGAGATTATTGTTACTTCGGCGATATCTAAAGGATATCCCAAGGAAACTTCTCGGTCACGTCTGCGCCATTAAAATTGCTGCAGCTTCTATTTAGAATGCATAGAGAATCAAACTATGAAACAAAAATATTTCGGCCAGGATTACATTGACTGCAACCTAGATAACCTAGCTTCTAAGGCGGAGGGGTATGGTAACCCTTCTCCCAAAGCCTGCTTTTCAAAAATCCAAGCAAGGAGGGCATTCCATCCTCAGAAGAGACGAAAAATCAAAGAAAACGTAATAGTACATCTGAGTGCAAGCGCGCTGAACCCAAACAGAGGATGGTGGGTAGAGTTTACCCCCTCTGCAGGCATAACGCTAACGGCCACCTAGAACAAATGAAATGCTGAAATGGTTGTCAATGAGCCGGTAGAAACTGAGTTAACTCCCGGGAGAACGAGAGCAGGGCCACAATTTACCGGTTGAGCTCTGTCTCAACTCTAAATCAAATGCTAGGCAGATCTAATGTCTTTCTGCATAGCCTACTATCGCAGAATGAGTACTGTAATATTCAACATAACAGAAAACAAAGAAATAAAACGATAGGAAGCAATGGGAACTTTTCACAGCAACATAATTCTCAAAGAACCCAGGTAAAGCTAAATCTAAATGCCTCAGCCAGAGAGAACACGCTCACAACGAACTCCTGGAGAAGGAAAACAGTGAATGGTATATTATGAAGACTGTAGGTTAATAGGCAACCGAAACCCTAATTCTCTGCCCCATAACCGCGGCAGATCCCGAGGGTGGTTGAGTTGTTGCAGTGCATTCATAGGATAGTACTGGTCGATGTCAATAGGTGTTAAGTAATCCTGAAGCTAACTACGAACGAAACGTGAGCTCTGCATTTTGAGGACCGAGACCTGTCAGAAATGTAAAATCGAAGGTCACATGTTGATTCCGTAAGGGACTGGGTACACCCTACGCCGCCGGTGGCTACTCTCTCGCACCGGGGAGAACGTTACCCCTGCAACCACAAACTATGAGCTGTTAACAAACGCGGCATACGTAAAACCCGTCGACCAATGTATGATGTTATGCGGCTTATACGCAATTAAAAACCAGTACAAGCACCGGGTCCTTACCTACGGGAGAACGACGCGTTGTGCCGAGTCCACAGATGAGAGAATAGTGCGATTCCATGGTTCGTCGTAGGGTCCAGACGCCGACGAGCAGCCTGCTGCAATCGGCATCGGTGTCATACGCGCCGCCCATGTAAAGTCTGTAAGAATAACGAAGAGAAATTAAACATTCCAAACTCCTGTTAGGGTTAATCACAGAATTGCAATAAACTCAAAATATGAGACGATAATACCCCATGCCGGTCAATTCCTATGGCTCTGTCAAATTAATCGTTCGTGATGAATCGCCTGCTACGATGATGAGTTAACATAGCCCCACCGTACCTACCATCTGGCAACGTCTGAATGAGGAAAGGGCGTGGCCGGAGATATGGTGAGGTAGGTAAGGCGTAGCACCTATTGCCGTAAAGATGAATTTCTCCAACTCCTGGATAATAATATATGTAAGTAGATTACGTGGCGGCAAAAGATCTCAGTACGAAAGAATATGAGTGGAAGTCTTTTTAATAAATCGTGACAGGTCGTGTCGCCACAACTACAATCATAAACCCGAGTTGAGCGAACATATGGTATTCGTATACGTAGTATATGTGCCTTAGGGATGCGAATGAAGGATATACATATATACAAAGAAAACAATTGATGCGTGCTATAGGTTAAAGTCTTTAAGGAATATCGTCACAGAATTTGGTATGTAGGATAGGTTAAAACAAGGGGGTTGACCATATACGTGCTTTAATATATCTATACGGGTTTTTCCTATGTTCTTTAAAGTCGTAATGCCAAAGACCCTATACAAGTCGTATAGGAGATGGAAATATAGGTATATATCATGATCCCTACTCATACCTACATAGGTATCTTAAAGTTAGTAAATTCATAACATACGTGTGGAATACATAAATACATGTATGGGTATATAGGGGAATCCATCAAGAGTGTTAATTCATATAGTGTGGATGTAAATATATGTAGAAGTTATATATAGGGGAATCCAAAAAATACATGGATGAATACCTTTGCAAAAGAAAAAAGACAGGTGAAATTTAATGAAAAAAAATAACTAATTTGTCAATTATACCTATGGTTATATTATAGGAAAATAAGTGCCCCTCATCTCTTATTAATGTAATGGTATATATATATATATCTAGGTGTATATATATGGTGTAAGGAATTATAGGTATTCATTAAGGTGGGATAGGGGAATGATATTTCGTGGAAAGAAATCCCGCAACTATAAGAAAAAAAAAAAAATTTCTCTACATTGGAGGTGTTACAAATGGTATCGGAGCCCGGTTACAAAAATTGGGCTGTCAATTTTGTGCTCACTGTTATAACCTATGTGGTTGTTTTGTTGGAAAAAAAAAAAATTTATTTTAAATCTTGCTAATTGGTATTGTGAGTGTGTACAAATACTGTTTGAAGGAAGGACTACATGAGATGCATAATAGTTTCTCCTCCGGAATCCGGCCTTTGAAGCAATGGCGATGTGCCCAGTTGGCACAGGTTGGCCAAACTGAGAATCCGGAATGACGTGTTGTCCTTGACTGGGTAAGGGCAGGAAAAGCTCATGGAGAATTAACTTCTGACAGCCGGAAAGCGAATGTTCGGAAGAAGATGGGACAGATTAGAATGGGGGGGATGAGGGCTGCCTGTAAACGGAGGGCATGGCAGAAAAGAGGGTGGAGAGGGTGAAAAGATCAGGAAACATATTACTATGATGGGGAGAAAAGAAGGAGGATGCGAAGCTTCAGTTCTTTTAGTATGGATAAGTATTTCCAAGTATATGAATATGAGCAATGCGAAGAGAGCTAAGTTAGTGGATAACATTTACAAAGGAGCATTCACCTGCGGTGGGAAGAGACAAAATAAATTTTGTGCCATTGATGAAAAGACGGTTACTTGGGAAGATTTTCAGACTAAGTTCAAAAGTCGTTATTTGAATGAACGTTATTATGACGATAAAGCAAAAGAATTCCATGAACTTAGGTTAGGGCAGCTCACTATTGATGAGTTTGTCACTAAGTTTACTAATTTACTGAGGTATGTTCCTTACATTAGGGAAGAAAAGGAAAAAGTGCAAAGGTTTTTAAATTGTTTGCCTACTGTTTACAAGGAGAAAATTAAATTTGACAACCCAAAGACCATGGATGAAGCTATTAGAAAAGCAAGATTATGCTATCAACAGTTTAAAGGTAAAACTGAACAAGGGAAGAGCTGGACGAACAAGGGTGAATTCAAAGGAAAGAGACCAAAACCAGCATATTTAAGGAATTTTGGTAGAGATCATCAAAGGAAAAAGTTCAGCAAACCAAAAGAAAGTCAAACTGCCCAATCCCAAGTGGTTTCAAAACCAGTAGAAGGGAACAATAGAAAGGAAGGGACAGTCATAATGAAGGAACCTCTGAAATGTTGGGGCTGTGGAGAACCCCATATGATGAGGGACTGCCCCCATCTAAATATTCATATGATCAGCAGAGAGCGAGAGGCAACGACAGTCAACGACATAGCCAGAAACATACCGACCATCAGTGCAGCCCTAGAAAATCGACAGGCAGAACATCAAGCAACCATGGTGGAAATGGAGGGTAAGATTTCTGACATACCTGTTACTGTTTTGATTGATCCAAGTGCTTCTTTGAGTTATATTAGTCCTGGAATTGTAGAAAAATGTAAAATTAAACCTGAAAAATTTCAGCAGTCATGGTTGGTACAGCTGGCCACTGGAACTAAGAGAAAAGTCACACATAAGTTGCCCAAAACAGCAATACAATTAAATGGGTTCCCAACAGAAGTAAATCTGAACATATTGCCATTAGGATCCTATGATCTGCTCATAGGAATGGATTGGCTAGAAAAGAAGAAAGCCCTGATGAACTACTGAGATAAAACCTTGCATTGTGTAGATGAGGAAGGGAAATCCTTTACACTAAAAGGGAAACCAAAACCCATTGTATTAAGACAAATATCAGCCTTACAATTGAAGAGAACAGCTAGAAAAGGATACCAAGTCTATGCAGTGCATGTAGAAGAAATAGAACAGCAAACTGAGGAAGAGTTACTGGATGCTATACCAGTCATCAGAGAATTTAAGGAAGTCTTTCCCAAGGAAATCCCTGATCTTCCCCCTCAAAGAGAGATTGATTTTTCTATAGATCTGGTGCCGGGAGCTACACCTATTTCCCGAGCTCCTTATCGGATGAGCCCGCCAGAACTGATGGAGCTGAAGATGCAGCTGCAAGAATTATTGGATAAGGGTTATATTAGACCCAGTGTGTCTCCTTGGGGAGCCCCAGTGTTATTTGTGAAAAAGAAGGATGGAACGTTTAGGATGTGTATTGACTATCGTCAACTGAATAAATTGACCATCAAGAATAGATATCCACTCCCTAGAATTGATGATCTTTTTGATCAGGTGAGAGGAGCTTCAGTCTTCTCCAAAATAGACCTCAGGACTGGGTATCATCAGCTCAGAATTAATGAAGAAGACATCAGCAAAACAACATTTCGAACCAGGTATGGGCATTACGAATTTGTAGTCCTACCTTTTGGTTTGACAAATTCCCCTGCCACATTTATGTGTCTGATGAACAGTGTGTTGAATAAGTATTTGGACAAATTTGTTCTTGTGTTCATAGATGATATCTTAGTCTATTCTAAAAACGAAGAGGAACACAAGGAACATCTGAAAATAGTGTTGCAGACTTTAAAAGAAAACCAGCTATATGCCAAGTTCAGTAAATTTGAATTTTATAAAGATAAAATTCAATATTTAGGCCATATTATTTTTGAAAAAGGGCTTGTTGTTGACCCTGAAAAGATAAAAGCTATTAAAGAATGGCCAGTTCTCACTGATGTCGCAGCAGTAAGATCATTTATGGGAATGGCAGGCTATTATCGCAGATTTGTGGAGAGATTTTCTGCTATAGAAAATCCCATAACCTCATTACAAAGAAAGGGTGTTAAGTTTGTGTGGACTGAAAAATGCCAAAACAGTTTCGAACAATTGAAACAGAAACTTATTTCAGCTCCTATATTAAAAATTGCTGATCCTGATAAAGAGTTTGTGGTATGTACGGATGCGTGCAGAGAGGGGCTAGGAGGAGTCCTATTGCAAGAAAATTCAGTTATTGCCTATGAGTCTAGGAAATTAAAAACTCATGAACAGAATTATAGTGAATATGATTTGGAATTTGCAGCTGTTATTCATGCTTTAAAAATGTGGAGGCACTATCTGTTGGGGAAGAAGTTCACATTGATGACTGATCATATCAGCCTTAAATATTTCTTTTCCCAAACTGACCTGAATGCAAGACAAGCTAGATGGCTATCTTTTCTAAGTGAATTTGATATGGACATAAAACATATCAAGGGAAAAGAAAATAAAGTTGCTGATGCCTTAAGTAGGAATGCTTGTCAACATTTAAACAACATTGGGAGTAGTGCCCAGATGGAGATAGAGGAATTGGTGGTAAAAGCAGCAAATCAAGATCCCAACTATGAAGCACTCTTGGTGCAACTACAGAGAAAGGATAAAACTGATTTCACTAAAAACCAAAAAGGGCTTCTCTATTACAAAAACAAGTTGTATATTCCAAATATAGAGTCATTGAAAAGAGAAATTCTAGATGAATATCAAAAGCAACCTTATGCATGACATCCAGGATACCAGAAAATGTTAACAGCCTTGAAAAAGAAGTTGTTCTAGCCAGGAATGAAGAGAGATGTGGCGGAGTATCTGAGTAAGTGTATGGAATGTCAACTGGTCAAAGTTGAACATCAACACCCAGCAGGGCTGTTAAATCCTCTGCCAATTGCAGAATGGAAATGGGATACAGTCTCCATGGATTTTATAACAGGATTACCCAAGACTAAATATCAACATGATTCAGTAATGGTAGTAGTAGACACTTTAACCAAAGCTGCTCACTTTATACCAGTCAAGTCTACTTTCGGAACAGCCCAAGTGGCAAATGTTTTCCTGAAGGAGATAGTAAGGCTTCATGGGGTGCCCAAAGTAATTGTCTCAGATAGAGATGCTAAGTTTACAGCAGCATTTTGGAAAGGGGATGAGTCCGTTTGAGGCACTCTATGGGAGAAAGTGCCGTACTCCCTTGAGTTGGAGTCAACCAGAGGATAAACTGGTGTTGGGACCAGATGCACTACAAGAGATGGAAATAATTGTTAAACAAATATAGAAAAACATAAAGACAGCACAGGACCGACAGAAAAGCTATGCTGACAAGAAAAGGGTGCACCGAGAATTCCAAGTGGGGGATCATGTGTACTTGCGCATCAAACCCAAAAAGAGCACACTTTATGCGGGAAGTTGTGCAAAACTGGCTCCTAGATATTGTGGGCCTTTTGAGGTGTTAGAAAGGGTGGGACCAGTGGCTTACAAGCTGGCCTTACCACCTCATGTTAAAGTGCATAATGTATTTCATGTTTCATTATTAAAAAGATATGTGCATGATGTTTCTCACATAGTTGATTGGAATGTTGTACAGGTGGAACCAGAAGGGGAGTTTCTGCCAGAACCGCTTCAAATATTGGAGCGGGAAGAAATTGAATTGAGAAACAGAACAGTGGTCAGAGTAAAGGTGCAGTGGAAGCACTTTACTGCTGAAGAAGCCACCTGGGAAAGGGAAGCTGAAATAATGGAGAAATATCCATTTTTGTTTAACTGAACTTTAGTAGTTGAATAACAACACCGAGGATGGTGTTTATTTTCAGAGGGGGAATATGTAACACCCCCAATTTGTGTGTTGAATTTTTAAAAGTTAGACATTTGAATTTTAATCCTAAGGGGGTGGACCCCAAGGGATGACTATGGTGTGAATGTATTTGCATATTTTATTTGAGGAAATAAATAAAATGATTGTGCATTTTGACCAAAAGAGAACTAGAGATCACTTGCCAAATCCATGAGGATGGATAAGGCAACAAATCCCCAAAAATCTTTCAGAAATCCTTGAAAGAAACTTATTTAGATTTGAGGAGGAATCTAAATTTTCCCCAATGAAGAGGAGTAGTTGGGAAGAGGTGAGAAAAAGATGGAAAAGCTGAGGAAAAGCTTAAAGCAGCTTTAAAGAATCCCTAGATGGGAAGCCTAGGCTAAACAGGAAAGAAAGCATCCTGCTATTCTGGACGCAGAATTAGAAACATGCTTTGGGGGAATTATGAGCTTAAATAAGCTGCACCTATACTGATCAGGGGTTGATCAGTGCTAGGAGGTGATCTCTGCTCGGGGGTGAATCCTGGGAGATAAAGAGGATTCTAAGGTTTGGAGGTTGGTCAATTGCAGCATTTGGTATGTTCTGAAAATTCCAGTTTCTCTATGTTATGATGGTAGGAATTGGCTACATATAAAAATATTAAGAACAGTTACTTGATTTTGGTAGTACTACATTTAGCAAAGTCTATAATGAGGTAAATACCTCCTAGAATCTGCTTAATTGTAGACTAGAAATCTATAGGGTAGAAACTCCAGAATCTCTAAACCTCAGTTGGTCTAGATCTGAAGTTACTTGGACCCTATAGTGGATTAATTTTATTATATTCCATAGACACCAAACTGATATGATGTGGTTATGTGTATTGAAAAAGAAACGTTATAGTCACACTGAAAAATGTAGTGTATGTAGCAGCATAGTAATCAAGCAATATAGTAAAATATAGAGTGGTGATATGAACATTCTACATCTATAGCTTTTATAAATTTCATGTGTGCATATTCTAGCCATTATAATAGTACTAGCAAATGAGTAACTATATCCTATCGAAGTTTGATGATATTTAGAATTGGAAAAACTTCACTTCTAATTCTATCTTGATTTTTAAATCAACACCAAGAAAAAAAAAAACAAAAGAAATCTCATTTATACCCCCGAAATCCTATACAAGCCTATTGATTAGTTGATGGGCATAATCTAAAATATATCTATAGGAATGTAAGGGATATTAAAACATATTGGCCGCACATTTCCCTTACTTCCAATGCAAATCTTTAATTAATGATCACTGCAATATAACGCATTACAAAGTATATGAAAAACCATACGTAGAGATATGATAAGGATATTGGTCTATCCATTAAACCTGAATACGCCAAGGGTTATGCATGAGTTAGTCGATGCTAAATTTAACATATAACTGTATGAGAGTAGAGTACCGAATAAAACGAATCATAAATGCGTGATGCATGTATATGTTTATGAATCCTTCATGGAAATAAAGCACAGAGACGCTAACCAAACCAATGCTGTGAATAGGTAAAATATATATATATAATTTCCTACTGCCCTGGTATAGAAACATCAAACGTGAAACGCCGCCTACGTTAGTAGGGTCGTAGGGTTACCTCGCGCTGAAACGCAGCGAGAAGATCTTAGCTCGCTGGAACCTTGCGTTGCTATACGCATAAGATATATTTACATCCCCACATGAAACAAGAAGTATGAGATCAAATTCACATCGACTTAGCGAAAACGATAACTGAAATACTTTCCATGCAGATCGTAGTGAAGCCACGGTATTACCGTCGAGATTATTGTCACTTCGGCGATATCTACAGGATATCCCAAGGAAACTTCTCGGTCACGTCTGCACCATTAAAATTGCTGCAGCTTCTATTTAGAATGCATAGAGAATCAAACTATGAAACAAAAAGATTTATGCTAGGATAACATTGACTGCAACCTAGATAACCTAGCTTCTAAGGCGGAGGGGTATGGTAACCCTTCTCCCAAAGCCTGCTTTTCAAAAATCCAAGCAAGGAGGGCATTCCATCCTCAGAAGAGACGAAAAATAAAAGAAAACGTAATAGTACATCTGAGTGCAAGCACGCTGAACCCAAACAGAGGATGGTGGGTAGAGTTTACCCCCTCTGCAGGCATAACGCTAACGGCCACCTAGAACAGATGAAACGCTGAAATGGTAGTCAATGAGCCGGTAGAAACTGAGTTAACTCCCGGGAGAACGAGAGCAGGGCCACAATTTACCGGTTGAGCTCTGTCTCAACTCTAAACCGAATGCTAGGCAGATCTAATGTCTTTCTGCATAGCCTACTATCGCAGAATGAGTACTGTAATATTAAACATAACAGAAAACAAAGAAATAAAACGATAGGAAGCAATGGGAACTTTTCACAGCAACATAATGCTCAAAGAACCCAGGTAAAGCTAAATCTAAATGCCTCAGCCAGAGAGAACACGCTCACAACGAACTCCTGGAGAAGGAAAACAGTGAATGGTATATTATGAAGACTGTAGGTTAATATGCAACCGAAACCCTAATTCTCTGCCCCATAACCGCGGCAGATCCCGAGGGTGGTTGAGTTGTTGCAGTGCATTCATAGGATAGTACTGGTCGATGTCAATAGGTGTTAAGTAATCCTGAAGCTAACTACGAACGAAACGTGAGCTCTGCATTTTGAGGACCGAGACCTGTCAGAAATGTAAAATCGAAGGTCACATGTTGATTCCGTAAGGGACTGGGTACACCCTACGCCGCCGGTGGCTACTCTCTCGCACCGGGGAGAACGTTACCCCTGCAACCACAAACTATGAGCTGTTAACAAACGCGGCATACGTAAAACCCGTCGACCAATGTATGATGTTATGCGGCTTATACGCAATTAAAAACCAGTACAAGCACCGGGTCCTTACCTACGGGAGAACGACGCGTTGTACCGAGTCCACAGATGAGAGAATAGTGCAATTCCATGGTTCGTCGTAGGGTCCAGACGCCGACGAGCAGCCTGCTGCAATCGGCATCGGTGTCATACGCGCCGCCCATGTAAAGTCTGTAAGAATAACGAAGAGAAATTAAACATTCCAAACTCCTGTTAGGGTTAATCACAAAATTGCAATAAACTCAAAATATGAGATGATAATACCCCATGCCGGTCAATTCCTATGGCTCTGTCAAATTAATCGTTCGTGATGAATCGCCTGCTACGATGATGAGTTAACATAGCCCCACCGTACCTACCATCTGGCAACGTCTGAATGAGGAAAGGGCGTGGCCGGAGATATGGTGAGGTAGGTAAGGCGTAGCACCTACTGCCGTAAAGATGAATTTCGCCAACTCCTGGATAATAATATATGTAAGTAGATTACGTGGCGGCAAAAGATCTCAGTACGAAAGAATATGAGTGGAAGTCTTTTTAATAAATCGTGACAGGTCGTGTCGCCACAACTACAATCATAAACCCGAGTTGAGCAAACATATGGTATTCGTATACGTCGTATATGTGCCTTAGGGATGCGAATGAAGGATATACATATATACAAAGAAAACAATTGATGCGCGCTATAGGTTAAAGTCTTTAAGGAATATCGTCACAGAATTTGGTATGTAGGATAGGTTAAAACAAGGGGGTTGACCATATACGTGCTTTAATATATCTATACGGGTTTTTCCTATGTTCTTTAAAGTCGTAATGCCAAAGACCCTATAAAAGTCATATAGGAGATGGAAATATAGGTATATATCATGATCCCTACTCATACTTACATAGGTATCTTAAAGTTAGTAATTCATATACGTGTGGATACATAAATACATGTATGGAGTATATAGGGAATCCAATAAAGGTATTAATTCATATAAGTGTGGATACATAAATATATGTAGGGAATATATATAGGGAATCCAAAAATACATGGATGGAATACCAAAGAAAAAAAGGGCTAGGTGAGGTTAATGAAGAAATATGGTTATCATTATACCTATGGTTATATTATAGGAAAATAAGTGCCCCTCATCTCTTATTAATGTAATGGTATATATATATATATCTAGGTGTATATATATGGTGTAAGGAATTATAGGTATTCATTAATGTGGGATAGGGGAATGATATTTCGTGGAAAGAAATCCCGCAACTATAAGAAAAAAAAAAAATTCTCTACATTGGAGGTGTTACAGCAGTATCAATCTGGCGAAGGGCCAACGAAAAACAAATCGTTACATTTCAAAGAACTAGAAGGAAATTTGTGTAAATTCCATAGCGCTATGCCATATGTGAAAAGGAAAACAAAACGAACATACGAGAGTGCAATATGAATTAAACCTCAGCTCACAACCATTGCATGGAGCTGTGCTACCTGGACAGTAGTGATCTTGGCATTATTTTGACACGAATAGGAGGTAACGAACTGACAGAGAAAAACCCACTATACGACTCTTGAAATATGTTATCCAATGAACTAAATCTAGTCGCAGAAATTTAATTTCTTCAATGAAATCTAGGGAGAACATTGCCTAATGTGTAACAGACTAAAACAAAATAGGGAAATAAACAAATTGAATTTACCTGTGTCTTGTTCTAGCCGTCGAACCAGCATAGCAAAGCACAACGTTCCTATGGATTTCCACGTAGCAATTGTGGTAGCACAGAACTTGGGACGCTGGAAAGAAACCTTCGGAGAAGAATGCCAAGGACCATTTGACGCATTTAATAGAGACACATACAAATGAACCCTAATCGTATCCCACGCTACACTTGGCGACGATCTATCGACCCTCTCGTGGATCGAAAACTTGGTTACATTAATGGAGGGAAACCCTATTTTCATTTAACACCATAGTACCCTTGCAGAGGAAAAAAATTACAACGATTGACATTCATGTGGAAAAAACATAATAAGCAACGATTTCATGATGGGCTCGAGGAACGTTTCAGTAGTTTACCATAAATGAATGCGTACAACACTAGATCAATGAGCTAGAAATAGGTAACGTATGCCAAAAGACATTAAATATGCACTACGACTGAAATCGAAATGTTAATATCAACTTCGAATGCTATGATAACTATGGTATGTGTGCTTATATTGCGAGATACATGATATTAATGCAACATTCAACCATAGTTGTGAATAAGAATAGCATTAACGCAACATTCAATCATAACTAGTGGATAAAACGATAAAGGTTTAATAAGTAATTGCGTCGACTATTAACTGTGGAAAGGTATAATAGCAACCATAATGTATATTATGGTAGACCCGATGTTAAAATTATTATCAATTATTTAATAATTTGTCGATGTAAGTACTTAATATAGACTTTGTTGTAGAATGGATTGATGAAGAAGATATAACTAAGCAAAAATGAAGATGATATTTATGCAACGAAATTTGTTAATCCAAAATAAGTCAAGAATGGAATTATACTTGTGACCATGACATGAAGATAAGACTAGAGATAAAGTTAGTGGTAGAAATGATTGGGTATCGATGTATACAATCGTCAAAATTGATATGAATATATAATAAGTAACATAGATATATTCATAAAGGAAGTAGATCTATTATATATCCTTTGGGAAAATTTAATTATTGGGGTTAGAAAAAAAAAATGTTCTGGTGTATAGAGTTGGAGATGTTACAATAGGGGTTGAGAAACAGAGGGGGTGACAAGGGAGCGATGGGGAGAGAGTGACGGATATAGGAGGGAAGAGAGAGAGGAGGAGAGGAAAGAGACAAAGAGAGAGGGGGGAAGTAGTGATAGAGTTAGAGGGAAGAGAGAGAGAGAGTGAAGGGGCGAGAGATAGAGGGACGTGGGATATAAGGACATAGAGAATACAAAAGAGAGATATGATTCAATAGAGAGATATAAATATGGAGTTGGAAGGGGAGAGAAAGTGAGGGAAGAATAAATACATGGAGGGATAAAAGTAGAGAGAGAGGGGGAGTGATAAGGGAGAGATGGAGTGATAGTGTGGGAGAGAGAAGAGTGGGAGGGAAGAGGGAGAGGTGAGTGATAGGGACAGTAGAGAAAGAGAGAGAGAAACCAACCTAGATCCATCTTAACCCTAGATCAATCAAGCATCGAGAGCGATCATATATCTCAAGGAGAAAACCACTCCTCAAGATTTGAACTCAAAAAATATGTTTGCACCTCAAGAGATTTTATTCCTCTCAGTACTTGATAGATAGAGGGTTAATATGGTATAGGATGGTTAACTTTAAATTATGAAATCTGTATTCCAAGATAAAAAAAAAAAAATATAATCCAAAAAATATCATATAATTAAGTAGTATGTTGAAATCTAGGTATTCGCATCATTAGCTACAAACAAAGTATACTACAAGATTTCATATGAATTTTTTAAGGATATTATTCAATTTTTTTTAAATAAAATAAAAATGATAGTCAATAAAAAAAAAAAAAATTAACACTAATTAAAATTCTACTTTAGTTGATTCATTCGAAAATAGTCTTGAAGATGAATCCCCGTTGCGATTTGAAATGTCGACGGATTTCTTATAACACTATGGATAATCTAGATCATTATTCTCCAGTTTTTTTTATATTAAGAGAATATATATATATATATATATATATATATATATATATATATACACACACACACACACACACACCACTTAACAATAAATAAAAATAATATCAAAATGATTGTATAAAAATAATCAAAATTAAATGTAAAAAACAATATAATAGTTGTTAGACAAACAAACAATATTTAAATTATTTTTATTAATTCATAAAAAAATATATTTAAGATAAATGTGAAATTTTGTAATATTATTTTATATAATGTTTTATTTTTTTCTTTTTTTTTACTTGGAAATTCATTGAAGGATTTATGTGGATAATTTAAAGGAAAATATGTTACATTACATGCAAAGAATCTATTCAAAGCAATAAGAGGAACAAATTCTATGAGATTTAATCCTCGTCACTAATATTGATATTATATGTTAATATACTTATATTTCCTATATTCAAAATCCAATAATATGGATTTCTTTTGACAATTTAACAAATAAATAACTCATACATATCTCTGAGTGGAATTTTTTTCTAATGCTACACCAAATTGATTGAAGTCATCAAGAGATATGAATCAAAAGCTAATGTTTATGTGACTTTGTAATGATTTTCCAATGCTACACCAAATAGATTGAAGTTATCAAGAGATATGAATCAAAATCTAATGTTAATATTCTGTAACTTTGTAATTATCCTCTCGATGTTTGTGATGTACTATTATTCACACCATACTTTGGGAAGCTTCATGTTGTATATGAAACTAGGTCTTGCGCTATTATTATCACTTTAGGAAATAAGCTATGAAGGATACCAAAGGTAGTCCCACCTACCACCATTTCTTTGAGCTCTACTAAGCAATGAAACAAGATCATCTCCTAGACTAGTAAATTTGTTCTCTTTCTTAGTGACTCTCAAAATAAGGGGAAGATCATGGCCACATTCATGGCCCTTGAGAGAGGTATCTCACATAGCATAAGTAGGTGGAGAATATCATGGAAGAATAGTGGTACATCATCTCCTCACCCATATGGGTACATTTTTAGTGTCTGGTGAAAGATTACGTCAATATAATGCCCATAGCATGTCTAAGAAATGGGCCGATAAACCGCTACACCATTTTAGAAAATTAAGAAATCAAGCAAAAAATCTAGGAGTTTCTGAAAAAAGGGAAAATTCGACTAAGTTCCTCACCTTGTGGGAGCCCGATTTTACTTGTAGAGAAGATGGATGGGACCTAAGAACTCCACATTAACTATCAGGCACTAAATAAATTCATCTTTAGGAACAAGTACCCAATCCCATCGGTTGATGACCTCTCTCCTCCTCCTCCTCACCCTCCCTCCTCCCCTCCCCTCTCTCTCTCTCTCACTCTCTCTCTCCTCCTCCTCGCCCTCTCTCCCTCCCTCCTCTCTCTCTCTTTCTCCCCATCATCCCACCTCTCTCCCTCCCTGACTTCCTCCCCATCCCTCCCTACCTCCCTCCCCCCTCCCTCCCTCTCTCTCTTCTCCTCTCCCTCCCTCTATTCCCCCCTTTCTCTCCTTATATCTCTCTCCCTCTCCCTCCTTTCCTCCCTCCCTCCCTCCTTGTATTTCCCCCCTATCTCTCCATCTCTCTCTCCCTCCCTCCTTTTCTATTCCCCTCCATCCCCCTGCCCTCTCCCTCCCTCAATCTCTCTCTCTCTCTCTCTCTCTCTCTCTCTCTCTCTACTCCTCCTCCCTCCCCCTCCCTCCCTCCTCTCCCCATCTCCCTCCCTCCTCTCCCCCTCTCTCTCTCTTTCTCCCCATCATCCCAACTCTCTCTACCAACCCCACATCAATTCTTTCACTCTCCAACCATCTGTCTTCCTCCCTATATCTCACACCCTTTGCTTATCTCCCCCCCTAACCCACCTCCCTCTCCCACTCTCTACCTTTCTCCCTCCCTCTCTCTCCCCTCCTCCTCCGTCTCCGTCTCCCCCTCCCCCTCCCTCTCTCCTTCTCTCTCTCCCTCTCCCAATCATCCCACCTCTCTCTACCCACCACACATCAACACTTTCACTCTCCAAGCATCCATCTTCCTCCCTCTCTCCCCTGCACCCCCACCCTCTCCTCCCTCTCTATCTCCCCTCCCCCTCCCCCTCTGCCCCTATCTCTCTCTCTCTCTCCCTCTTTCTCACTAGACACTCATACTCTTTCATTATCTCCCACTCACACTTTCAAGCTCACTCTCTCTCTCGAACGTCATTTAAAAATTCGTAATGAAAAGATAAAGAGAGAACCAATCACACTCTGAACAAACCAATATAATTATAAAAACCCACTTTAACATATATTGTAAAGACGAGTAGACTCTAAAAACCTTGAACTTAATGTTAGAAAGAAAGTAATAACAATATCGTCTTCGTGACTAGATTCTAAAGCTTTATATCAAGTTAAAGAACAAGAAAGAAACCAAACAAAATTGAATAGAAATATAAAATGAATAGAAATATTTACATTTTAAACATAACATACTATAATATTGCATAATAATTTTTGAGGCATTTTACTATAAAGATAACCTTTAATAAAAGAAATTAGATGTTGTTTTTCTTATAATAGTAATAAATGGTTCGAAAGAAAAGTTGCATAGTTAAAGTTTGTTAGAAAAAACATGTAATTTAATTTTTTCACACATTTAAATCAAAAAAGTGATGCAAGCTTCACTTTTAATTAGTTCGAAGGAAAAAAAAATTATGAAAAAAATTAATATATAATTAGTTCCCACAAAAGAAAAATTATTTATAGGATTAATATATAATCAATACTTCAAAAATAAATCTACAAACTGCACTTTTAAAAGAAAGATATACGAAATATATAAAAACACCTTAACTTAATTAATACTAACCTGGCTTCGAGGTAATGAGGCATTTTCATGTGCTGCATCTTTGGGCATCTGCTACACCTTCGCAAATCAAATAATATTGTATAAACAATTTTGCTTACATAAGCTACATAAAATTCAATAAACATTATATAGAGCCATTTGAGTGTAAAGGTGTATTTAAAAAAAAGGAAACTCAACTTTGTTTTTCTCCCGTACAAATAAATGAGACGAAAGAAAAACTTCACACTTGAGCTTTCTCAGCGATGGCAGGCAATTTACGTTTTTCACACATTTAGAAAAATAAAATAAAACAAAATCCAAGATTCACACTTATGTTTTTGAATATAATGAAACAAGATCTACTTCAATGTATACTTAGTTTTGAGGAAATAAATTATGATTTCAAAGACAATTTTGTTGTTCTTTGAAAGAAAACAAGGGCTTAACAAAATGACAAGAGAGACATTTAAAAACTCCCTAATTAATAATAACCTTGGCTTTTATAACCAGAAGTACCAGAAAATGCAAAATCAAGAAAAAAAACACTCAAGAAATCAGATCTTGTAAAACCCTACCCGTTAAATACCGATCAAACAGATCCTTAAATCGAACTCAAACACCATCTATTGATCCGAGCAGTGTTCGAATTAATGAAAATTGTAGAGAGGATCTTCAAAGTGAAAACTATGGATTCCATAGAGGTGGGGTGATTACTCCAACACCCTCTCTCAAACGCAGCTCGGGGAATCAATACACCCCTCAAAAGCTCGGTCTAGGCTTTGATACCATATAGAGGTTTTCCGTTACACCAAAACTCACAAGTTTGGGTAAACTTCCAAACCGGTAACTACCATCCCTAGGGTGAAAATTAAAGATTCCATAAAGATGAGGTGATTACTCCAGCAAAAAAAATAAATCAAAGATAAAATAAAATAAAATAAACTGACTCTGAACCTATCGAGCAAAAAACTGACAAATTTGCCAATGACATGCCTGCCATCTCCTCTCTGCAAAATTCTACCTTTAAATATCTGTCAATGCCATGCTATCTCCTCTCTGTAGTATATACACACAATACACACAACCCAACACACATACACCGAGACAACACAAGAACATGTGCGAGAGAAGAATCCTCTGATTTGAGTTTTATAAAAGAATCTATCGGCAAATAGAGTCTAGAAAAAAAGAAAAAAAACGAAAACCTACCAGGGAGAAGCGAAGAACTACCAGAAAGAATAGCCGCAGTCCATCACACCATAAAACGAACCCTCCCACATATCAAACACCTCATGGACGATGGAAACACAAGTAGGCATCATGCTTGCATTTGACATAATTGGAAAGCTCAAGAAAAGCTCGAGACAGGTTCGATCATTTTTATCTTTCTAGAATGCAAGTAGTAGATAAAAAGCAGGCTTAGGCTTTCAGTTGTTTTTTCCACTGGAATGGTGACACATGTCCCACGTTTAGCTTAAAAGTTAGACGTTGTTCCACTAAAGCTTTCAGTTGTTTTCTCCACTAAAACGGTGAAACATGTCCCACGTCAGCTTAAAATTAGACATTGTTCCACTAAATTTCAATTCGACCGTTTTGCTAGATGATGATGGTTGCCCTCGCAAATTATTCTTCTTGGCATCCCAACGGTTCACCGAATTTTCTAATCCATTTATTCAAAATTCAAATTCAAAATTATTTGAATGAACATAGAAAAACGTTTCCATCTGGTTAAGTTATTAAACTCATGATGTATTGGTTCTCTAACGTTTCTATTAAAGTTCATGCACATGGCTATCCGTTACAATTACAATTGAGATATGTTTGAGGAAAGGATAACTACGTTGGTGAATTAATATAAGTAAATATATTTCTTTTAAGGTAAACTTATGCTAGATTAGATTTGAGGTCTAATTTTTATTTAAATAAATTATGTTTTAAAAAAGTGTGATATATTTTTAATTATACTAATTTTCTAATTTTTGTTTAAATACATTATATTTATAAAAAAATGATATATTTTTAATTATACTAAGTTAATTTATTTTTTGTTAATATAGTATTATGTCATGTATTAATTTTATAATAATTTTCTCATAATAATAATTAAAGCTATAATTATAAATCTTCTCGGAAATCATATAAGGAATTTTTGGAACCAATGCGTTTCCAACTACCAACTATAATTCATCATCAGGATAATGAGGAATGACTGATCTGACATACACATTTATACCATGAAGAGAGAAGCAACCGTCAATACTTCAAGGAGTCAAAAAAAGGGCAAAAAATTAAATACAATTATAAAATAATCCAAAAATATAAGTCACACATCCTTAAAATTAAAACGGTCAAAAAATAAAACCAAAAATAAAAATATAAAAACCTAATTACCCATTCTTATAAGATTAACCAAAAAAAAAAAAAAACCTAACTTAACTCTCCCACCTAAACAATATAAATAAGTAATTAAGTGAACAAATATTCAAGTCAAAGACATAAATTATAAATAAATTATAAATAAATAGAATAATAATAATAATAAAATAAAAACAATAACTAAAATTAGAAATAAAATAAAGAATAAAAGGACCCATTACAGAGTAAAATAAAAACTAACAAATTCAAGTCAAAGTCATAAAGTAAAAATAAATAATTCATAAATAAATAAATAAAATAGAAATAGAAATAAATTAACAATATTTTCATTTTTAATTTAATAACTAAATAAATTAACAAACATAAACCAATAAATAAAATAATAAAACAATAATAAAAAGACCAAAATACAGAAGTAAACAATAAAATAAAAATTAACTAATTCAAGTCAAAATCATAAACTAAAAATAATTTATGAATGAATAAAAACTTTTAGAAATTAAAATTAAAATAAATTAATTGTATTTTATTTTAATTATTAAATAAATAAAATATTAAAATAATAATAATACCAAACCATAAAAACCAAAGAATAAAAGGATCCTTATAGGGAATGAAGCAATGGAATCCAACAACTACTAACTTTCCATCAATCATCCCTATTCAACGTGCAGGACCTCTTCTGAATCTCAATCACCACCCTAAATTTCTGGTGATGGAAATGGTCAACCCTACCAAGAATTCTAGCATCCTCCATACAAATGTGATGCTTCGTCTTTTCTGCATGCTCAGCTAATGCAGAGGACTTGGTTCTACCATGCCTAATATCTACAGCATGCTCCTGGAACAACTTATTAATCGACCTACCAGTTTCACCAATGTAGGGAGTCCTGCAAGAGAACGGAATCAAATAAACACCTTTCACACTTTTAGGGTCAAACTAGTCCTTAACCAATTTACGGGAGCCCCGAATGGTGTTTAAAGGTTTAGAAGAAGAAGAGATCTTATGCTTCCTTAAAATCTGGGTGATCCTATCCGTAGTACCCTAAATAAAAGGTAGATGAACTTTACCAACAACATCACCACTAATCTTATTCAGTCTAGGACATTTGCTCGCATTCATGAAAGCCTTCAAACCATGACTTCTACTATAACCATTATCTCCAAAGAATTTAAGGAGATGGGCTTTCTCTTCATCTAAATGATCATTATCAGAAATTCTAAGAGCTCTTGTAGCTAAAGTATTCAAAACTCTGAGTTTCTGAGCAGGAAAATGATGAGAATCATAATGCACATACTGTTCTGTGTGCGTTTTTTTCCGAAACACACAGTGCGAGAAAGAGCAATTATGTAATGTTCCAAATTTTTCTTCAATAAATTGGAAAATTAAATTTTGGCTAAACTCATTTCGGAGATGAATAATTGGGTAACGAGGCCCAAAGATAATAAAAAGATAAATAAAATCCCTCTAGTATGAAAAGGGATCAACCATGGAACCAAATTTCACACCCTCATGTGTGAAAGGAGATATTTGCAAAGAGGTTTGACCAAGTCAACCAGTGCAGGGTATGAGTTGGAAAGCACTACATGACAACGTAGGAGGGAAGCTTCTAGAGGAAGGGAAGCTTCTAGAGGAAGGGCCCATGAGGAGTCTCCAATTGCTATATAAATGGAGGGGAGGAGAGCTAATGCCATTCATGCATCTGTTTATGATATTGAGTTGGTCATTTTGACTTCTTGAGCACGCTGGTTGTTTAACTATTCTGCAGCACTGTTTAGTGCATCGAGTGTCTCCATTCGGAGATCTCACCCTCAGCCCCTGGGGACTTTGAGTGCCTGCTCGGTTGAGGTTGTCCCATCAGTATTTTGGTTCATGAATGAAGCATCATCCTCCAGGACAACGGTATTGCTACAGCAGCATAATACTGTGTTGTAGGGTGTTGTCGTGGAGACTCCACAACACCACTTCCATTACTTGTTTTTCAGAGGGGGAGTCTTCCTTGCCTTTGGAGGATCAGTTTGGAAGCTTGAGATATTATTTTTATATATTGGCATCAAGCCAACATTTATTATTTCCCCTACTGTGTAGTTTTCTCCAATAGCTACCTTATTTTCATAGTGCATTTGCTACAGGGTTTTGCAGATTGATTGGAAGGTGGGATCTCAAGTGCAAGGATCAGCCTTCCACTTTGGAGATCCACTGGAGGAGGTTTAATTCAGATATTTTCATCTTATTCAGCCTTCTCTACATATTTCTAGTTTCAGAGTTTCCGTAGTTGCCCATCTACTCTGGCATTTTCATGTATTGCTGAAATCCCCAAGGGGAATGTAATAAAGAGCCCTTTAGACATTTTGTTTCATTATAGATATTTGTTTTCATGTATTTATCATTTTTATATCTGTAATATAATAAAATAAAATTTAGCCTCCTATAAATAACACTGAAGGGTTTCTGTGTCATTCTCTTGTCTTGCAGCACCTCAATCTTGAGAGATTTTCTATGTAAAACTGTTTTTTAACCTTTATTAATGCCTATTACATGTTCCTAAAATAATTCTCCAATTATTAATACTATTTTACATCTTATCCATTTATAAAATACGCTTCCCTTGCTTCAGTAAATTTCTACATACTCAAAGTCATGGGAAATCGGGCTTTTTCTTGACTAGTCGGGAAGGAGAAACTGTTTAACTTAGTAAAACGCCTTTTTTTTTGCTGAAATTATACATTCATATCCCTATTGATCTAATATAATATATTATATAACCTCAAACCTTAATTTTATGCATATTTTCTTATATACTCAATTTAGGGCCAAAATCCTCACTTTTCCCCACCTTTTTGCCCATAAAAGCTGAGTAAAGGTTGCTGCAGTATTTGGAGTGGATTTATGAGTGCTTTTAAACAATTTATATGATATATGAAGCATAAATTCCTGAAAAATGTGTTTTTCAGGCATGATGTGTTGAGAAATCCATTTTTGGGATATTGCAGCTCATTGTAAAGTGTTGTCTCTTCATGGTATGATCATATATGAATTTTCATATTTATGCAAGTAAATTTTGAGTGGGATTATTCAAGCATCTCTATAGACAGAGTCTAGAAAGGGCCAGGAAGCCTCCGGATCTCATCCTCTTTCAGAGGCGAAATATCTGGTAAATGCCCTCCCAGTCCATCTCTGGTTGGAGTTTGCCATGTTTTAGAAATATCCCAAAAATAGGATATTATAGTGGTATCAATTCATATATCTATCTCAGGTTGTGGAGCTAGTTATCTATGAAACCAGAAGAGAAACCGTAGAGGTGACAAATATGGGGATCTCACAACAATATGACCAGCATTCACCAGCCTTCAGTGGGCCAACCAAGATCACAATGCCTACATTTTTATCTCCAGTACCAAGTGAGAAAGGGAGACAACATGATCATATACGCTTTGGATACTATTTCCATAAATGGCAGTCCATGGGGGCCGACTTCAGAGCAGCTTTTCCTTTCAAAGATTACTGTCAGCTCCAGCAGGATGAAAGTGAATGGAAAAATGGGGGATCTAGAAATCCCTATGATTCTAAGCCCAAGAAGATTAGAACATTGGAAAAAATGATTTTATTCTCATCTATTTTCAGATCCAGAGGAAATGCGTCCACCTTTGAGGAGGTCAAGAAGATTGAAGAAAAAGAAGAGGAAGTACCATGCACTTCCTATTCTCACCAAGAAGAAGATATTGAGCATGGAAGATATTTGGATCATCAGATTTTCATTTATTACCTTGTTGAGTATAGATCTCAACCTAGAGCCTTCAAGGAGACTCTATATTTTCCCCATTTCATCCAGCTAAAGGAAGAGAAGAGGCCATGCAGTAGAAAAGAAATCAAAGGCAATAGATTTTTGTTGTCTACCTTTGATGGGTCATCTAATGCAAGAACTTGGGTGAGAAAGTTGGAGGAATTTTTCCTACTACATCCTATAGCAGGGAAAGAAGTTGTTGAAATCTCAGTGCTGCATTTGGAGGCTGAAGCCTATGATTGGTGGTGCAGCCACTTCAGCCATGCAAGGGTGAAGAATTTTGTAGAGTTCACTCAAATTTTGATCCAAACCTTTGATGGAGAAAGAAAAAAGAAAGAAGAGATCACATCACCTCTTGAGGAGGCTTGTGATAACGTTGTCCCACTCATGGAGGAGCAGCCACATGCATCAATAGTTAGGGCAACTAACACTTTTGAGGAAGGCACTCTTGTAGCCCTACAAGAAGTTCCAAATACACATCAAGGTATGAAAAGATTTCCACATTCCATTGTTGCAGCAAATTCTTTTGATCAATGTGGAGATTTACTTTTGCATGACTAAGAGTCAAATCTCATTGCTACTATAGAGCAGCCTTGTTGCACTGCGCTGTGCAACATGGAAACACCAAGAAGGGATCAAACCATCATTCTCATGAGCCATTGTTGGATTGTACATCACATTGGAGGTTGGAGTTTGAAGCCTTGAAGATTGATGGTAGACATATTGGAGTTAGAAACCTTTTCTCCCTTCAAGATGACACTTTCTCAATGAGATCATCTCAGCTAAAAGAGGAACTTCTACTTTCAGATCCAAGACCTCATTGGTTTTGGAAGACTATGGATGAAAGGGAGGTCTCAAGGAGAGATCTCATTGGAGATGCACCTCGACACACCATGGAATGCAATACTTTTCTTCCCTTCTCACAAGAGCAGATAGAAAATGGAGGACATCTCAGGATGGATAACATCTCTCATGCTTGTGTTGGACATCCCTTGAGCCATACACATCATGAAGGGAGGTTTTTACCTACCATCTATTTGATTATTGATAGGGTCTCGATGATCCTTGAGAAGCTTACATTTCAAAATCCCATAAAGTGCAAAGACAGGAATTTGATTTGGGAGGATGGTAGCCCTCATGGGAGGAGTACCAGGATGAGGAGAAGAAGTAGGCATCCACAGGTGATTTAGTGGATGTGGTTGATGAGTGAGGAACTAGGAGGCTACTTACAGATCTATGATACCGGGCAGCAGGAAGCGTCGCTGTGTTGGTTAATCTTGAAGGAGTTTGGCCATCACTTGGCAAACACTCTTCCTAAGAGTAGGAGGATGGAGAAAAGATGGAAGGATACTTGCATCATTGAGAACCATAGAGAATGGATGCATGATGTTGATGTGTCCTCATCACATGAGTTATATGATGGAAGTATGAGGAGGCAACAAAATACTTTGTTGCTTTGCTTGGGAGAGCAAGGGCAGATTTGCTCTCACACTTTGTATGATGTTTCAGGAGGAGGGGATGGCACTATCTCCTTGTTCTTTGATGATGATTGGAAAGCACTTCCATCTTGGGAGGTATACCTCATTTTTTGCAGAATTATTGGAAGAATTTTTGACAAGGAACATGTCAAAGAACATAGTTGTGTATTGACAGGCGCTTATTTGCATAAGCTCACAGCGTTGTCACTTTGGAGTAGAGACTTATGGATGAAGTGTACCTAGAAAAGATATAGTGGAACCATAACCCATAGGTCCCAGAATCACTTCATATTGGTTGCACCTGTTGAAAAAAGAGTAGGTAATGATGATAGACACATCTATGGCATATTCTTCTTGACTTGGGTTTTCAAGAATAAGGAGGATTATCTTCTTGCAGCACATGGTTCATTCTTCTTCATAGCATGCCAAAACACTATGAAGGACTCATGTATGGACCCATGTATGATCCTACTTCCAGCATATGGTGAGAATCTTGTTTATACATTCATTGATTCGAACACTCTTACCATTCTTATGCAGTGAATTGCTTCACAAGAGGGTAAGCTCGTCAAGTTGCTCCATGAATTGTATTGGGCCAATCTATGTGATGGAGGCAACCATATCTTTTGTGGCCTTGGGAAAATGTTTTATCACCACATGTATGTTCATTTTCTACACTATAGCATGTATCATATAAATACATTCATGATTAACCATGTAAAAAGAAACATTTTTCCATGTACTCTTATCAAGCAGCAACTTGCAAAACTGCGTTGTCACTACTGGGAAAGCTATTGGTACCTTCTTGCATCACTTCTAACCTTCAGAATTTTCTTCCTTTTTCTGCTGATCATGTCTCCATTTTCTGATATAGATTATATTTGTATGAGAGGCTTGATTATGAGGGAGACACATGAGCTGGATGTGTCCATGAGTGGGAAGAATTCTCACAATTTCTACACTACATGTTCTAATGGGAGCATGAGAGGAGATATGGCCACCACAGCCAAATATTTTTTCTCTTTTGAGGTGGGCCATAAGATTGATATCCATCCATTGTACAGCCATGGGCAAGTGCTTGATCATGTATTATTGTTGTTACATTCAGCCATTTACTATCCTTTAGTAGATGTGATGAACCATGGACATTGCTTGCCATGTAATTTTCTGAAGTTGCAGTGGATGAGATTGTGCTGTATCCTTGTGAGAAATTGTTTTCATCATGTATCATCATGTATAACCTTCAAAAAAATTCTCACTAGAATTTTCCATGATGACCATGTCCTATTCTTCATGGATGGATTGTTTTGGGCCAGCTTGTTCTTCATTGTTGGAGGAGCCTTCTTTGGAGGATTTGTCTTCACTTTGCGATTGGAGGGAAATAATTTTTCAGCCTAGGATCAACATACACTCTACACTTGTCATGAGTGGAGAGAAGGATAGCATGGGGTGAGATATGATGCTTTCCAAGTTCATATTTTCATCCCACCTTCATTTCCAGAGCTTGAGGTGGAAGGACATTTTCAGGAGTTGCCTTCCTGAGAGGTGGCTCATTTTGTTTGAACGATTACTTGGGGATGGAGGATCCACATGAGGGAGATGTTCCTCATTATATTCCACACTCCATGCCTTGAGTGGAGGTTCTTCAGTTCTATCCTTGCAGTTGCTTTGGGACAAGAAACATTTGGGAGGGGAGGATTGTAATGCTCCAAATTTTTCTTCAATAAATTGGAACATTAAATTTTGGCTAAACTCATTTAGGAGATGAATAATTGGGTAAGGAGGCCCAAAGATAATAAAAAAATAAATAAAATCCCTCTAGTATGAAAAGGGATCAGCCATTGAGCCAGATTTCAAACCCTAATGTGTGAAAGGAGATATTTGCAAAGAGGTTTGACCAAGTCAACCAGTGCAGGGTATGAGTTGGAAAGCACTACATGACAACATAGGAGGGAAGCTTCTAGAGGAAGGGCCCATGAGGAGTCTCCAATTGCTATATAAATGGAGGGGAGGAGAGGTAATTCCATTCATGCATCTTTTTATGATATTGAGTTTGTCATTTTGACTTGTTGAGCACGCTGGTTGTTTAACTAGTCTGCAGCACTGTTTAGTGCACCGAGTGTCACCGTTCGGAGATCTCACCCTCAGCCCCGGGGGACTTCGAGTGTCCGCTCGGGTGAGGTTGTCCCATCAATATTTTGGTTCTAGACCGAAGCATCGTCTTCTAGGATAGTTTTATTGCTACAACAACATAATACTGTGTTGTAGGGTGTTGCCGTGGAGACTCCACAACACCACTTCCATTGCTTGTTTTTCAGAGGGGGAGTCTTCCTTGACTTTGGAGGATCAGTTTGGAAGCTTGAGAGCTTATTTGCAGATATTGGCATCAGGTGAACATTTATTCTTTCCCCTAATGCACAGTTTTCTCCAATAGCTGTGTTATTTTCATAGTGCATTTGTTGCGGGGTTTTGCAGATTGATTGGAGGGTGGGATCTCAAGTGTAAGGATCAGCCTTCTACTTCAGAGATCCATCGGAGGAGGTTTAATTCAGATATTTTCATATTAGTCAGCCTTCTCTACATATTTCTAGTTCCATAGTTTCTGTAGCTTCCCAGCTACTCCGGCATTTTCATGTATCGTTGAAATCCCCAAGGGGAATGTAATAAAGAGCCCTTTGGACATTTTGTTTCATTATAGATATCTGTTTTCATGTATTTATCAGTTTTAGATATGTAATATAATAAAATAATATTGATCATCCTGGAAATAACGTTGAAGGGTTTCTGGGTCATTCTCTTGTCTTCCAGCACCTCAATCTTGAGGGATTTTCTATGTAAAACTGTTGTTTAACCTTGCTTAATTCCTATTCCATGTTCATAAAATAATTATATGATTATTCATACTATTTTAAATCTTATCCCTTTATAAAATATCCTTCCCTTGCTTCAGTAAATTTTTGCATACTCAAAGTCATGGGAAATCAGGGTTTTTCTTGACTAGTCGGGAAGGAGGAACTATTTAACTTAGAAAAACGCTCTTTTTTTTGCTGATTTTATACATTAATATCCCTCTTGATGTAATGTAACATATTCCACAACCTTGACCCTTAATGTTACACATAATTTCTTATACACTCAATTTAAGGCCAAAATACTCACTTTTCCCCACCTTTTTGCCCATAAAAGTTGAGTAAAGGTTTCTGAAGTATGAAGAGTGGGTTTATAAGTGTTTTTAAACACTTTTTATGATATTTTAAGCATACATTCCTGAAAAATGTGTTTTTCAAGGATGATCTGCTGAGAAATCACTTTTTGGGATATTACAACTCATTGTAAAACGTTGTCTCTTCATGGTATGCTCATATATGAATTTGAATATTTCTACAAGTCACTTTTTACTGGGATTATTCAAGCATCTCTATAGACAAATTCTGAAAAGGGCTAGTAAGCCTTCGAATCTCGTCCTCTATCAAACGCGGAATATCTGGTAAATGCCCTCCCAGTCCATCGCTGGTTGGAGTTTTCCATGTTTTAGAAATATCCCCGAAATATGATATTACACATTATTATTTCTAGATATGGGAACATCCAGGAAAGGAAGGTTCCCATCAGTTTTAGTTTCCATTGTGAACTTGATGGAGTCAGATTGACTATTCAAGTGTCGATGGAAAGCATAAGATTAGTGGTGATGTTCTTGGTAAAGTTCATTAACATTTTATTCATGGTACTATGGATAGGATCGCCCGGATTTTAAGGAATCATAAGATCTCTTCTTCTTATAAACCTTTAAACACCATTCGGGGCTACCTTAAATCGGTTAAGGACCAGTTGGACCCTAAAAGTGTGAAAGGTGTTTATTTGATTCCGTTCTCTTGCGGGATTCACTACATTGGTGAAACTAGTAGGTTGATTAATAATAGGTTCCAGGAGCATGTTGTGGATATTAGGCATGGTAGAACCAAGTCCTCTACATTAGCTGAGCATGCAGAAAAGATGAAGCATCACATTTGTATGGAGGACGCTAGAATTCTTTCTAGAGTTGACCATTTCCGTCACCGGAAATTTAGGGAGGCGATTGAGATTGAGAAGAGGTCCCGCACGTTGAATAGGGATGATGGACGGAAAGTTAGCAGATGTCAGATTCCATCTCTTCATTCCCTGTAAGGATCCTTTTATTCTTTGGTTTTTATGGTTTGGTCTTATTATTATTTTAATATTTTATTTATTTAATAATTAAAATAGAATACAATTAATTTATTTTAATTTTAATTTCTAAAAGTTTTTATTCATTCATAAATTATTTTTAGTTTATGACTTTGACTTGAATTCGTTAATTTTTATTTTACTGTGTAGTAGGTCCTTTTACTCTTTACTTTTATATTTTGGTCGTTTTATTATTATTTTGTTATTTTATTGATTGGTTTATGTTTGTTAATTTATTTAGTTATTAAATTAAAAATAAAAATACTGTTAATTTATTTCTACTTCTATTTTGTTTATTTATTTATGAATTATTTATTTTTACTTTATGACTTTGACTTGAATTTGTTAGTTTTTATTTTACTCTGTAGTGGGTCCTTTTATTCTTTATTTTATTTTATTTTATTTCTAATTTTAGTTATTGTTTTTATTTTATTATTATTATTATTCTATTTATTTATAATTTATTTATAATTTATGTCTTTGACTTGAATATTTGTTCACTTAATCACTTATTTATATTGTTTAGGTGGGAGAGTTAAGTTAGTTAGTTAGTTTTTTTGTTTTTTGTTTTTTTGGGGTTAATCTTATACGAATGGGTAATTAGGTCTTTTTATATTTTTATTTTTTTAATTTTAAGGATGTGTGACTTATATTTTTGGATTATTTTATAATTGTATTTAATTTTTTACCGCTTTTTGACTCCTTAGGGTCTTGACCGTTTCTCTCTTCATGTTATAAACGTTTATGTCAGATCAGCCATTCCTCATTATCCTGATGATGACGCATCGGTTCCAAAAATTCCTTATGCGATTTACTGAAAAATTTATAATTATAATGTTATGGATCATAGAAGCTTGCACTCTCAATAATTAAAGCGTGAATAAATTGTGAAATTTTGATAACAAGGGTGTCCTCTTTAGTAATAAAACAACAAAGTTTCAACAAATTCAAAATAGTAAAGTTTTTGACTAAATTTTACTATCAAATATTTAAAGCGTGAATAAATCATCAAATTTCATAACAAGGGTGTCCTCTTTAGTAAGAAAACAACAAAGTTTCAAAAAATTCAAAATAGTAAAGCAAATATGTTAAAAAGGGAAGAGGATTTGAAGACTTTCTCAAAAAATTCAAAATAGTAAAACAAAGATGTTAAAAAGGGAATAGGATTTCAAGACTTTCATGGTGAGGGGGGCTTGAAAATTAATTTGAAAAAACATAATTACTAATACGGTGTAGTCATATATATTAAATGCTTGGTAAATGTAAATAATGTTTCATCCATTATGCTCATCAAAACATTTGTCTTTGCTAAATGCCAAAAAAGTTATTAAAATTAGCTAAAATATAACTTTATTTTCAATTATTATTGCCATCAATTTTAAAAAACAACATAAAATATCTACATTTAAAAAAATATGTAACTACATTTGAGAGTGTAAACTTATGTGATCCATATCATAGTATACTAAATCGTCTGCTAAATCACATAGAAAAATTTAGAACCGACACTGAATACCTATAATAAATGGAAAAATAAATGTTAAAGAAATATTCAAATAAATATTATACATTTTATAAAATAAGATCCATAAAATTAGACATTGAAAATCACAAACATGATGAACACTCCAAATAAAAACAACCAACTAATAAATAAAAGAAAAAGAATTAAACACCATCATAAAAATAATATAAGATAATAAAATAACAAATAAAGAATAAGTAAAATAATAATAATAAATAAATAGACGTATAAATAAAAATAATATTAAATAAAAAAATAAGAAAGTACCAAATATAGACTAACATTTAGTAAACATTAGAAATATTATTTAAAATATATGATTATAAATTAACAAAATCAATGAAGAAACCTAAAAAAAATCAAACCTACTACATGACTCTAATATATATATATATATATATATATATAAATAGCATAAGCCTAGAAAAAATAAAAAGAGAGGAAAACACCAGAGAAGGGAAAGAGGAACCCTACTCAGAGCACAGAGATGGGATCCAACAATGAAAACCAACAAGGCCTTTTCTCAATCTCAACAACTTTACTAAATTTATGGTGATGGAAATTCTCAACCCTAACAACATTCTTAACCCTGAAGTTACTTCCACTTTATCGTGGAGACTCTTAACCTATAAATAAACTTTCACTTTATTACAATACCAAGGCTTAGGATTACCACTTACCCAAAACCTATAATAGATTATATGGTCAAAAATATTATATATATATATTTCATGTTAATTTAATTATATGACTTAAGCTCTAAGGGTTAGCTCAATTGGTTGATTCCCTGCTTGGAAGTACTCCCACATTGAGAGGTCACAGGATCAAATCTCCTAGATGCCTGTGGGGTTAGGCCTGAGTGTTAGGCCAACAGTAGATCCCTTATGGAGGATTTATTGCGATTCATTAACACCGTGGATGTAGCTATTATATGACCTTCATTTTTTAATGATTTCCTGAGAGGTTCTCTAACCACTTATGTGGGGTACAAATGTCAAGCATAAATGCTTAACATTTAAGATTTATATCTCGAAAAAATTATTTAAAAATGTGATAAATAAAATTAAAAGTAATAAATAAAATGTTAAAAGTAATATAAAACATCTAAATAGTTGAATGTTGTCTCAATAAATAATAAAAATTTTAAGTTAAAGTCTATTTGTTATATGGAAAATATGTTATTAACTTGTGAATATGTTTTGTTACCATGCATGGAAAATATTTCCACTTGTGAAAATATGTTTTTCACAGTGGAAATATTTTATAGCAATATGACATGATTCTTAATCATGGAAATTCAACCCCAATTTATGGTCGATATTATTAACATGTAAATAGGATTTGTTATAATATCATGGGTCAATACCATGGTTTATCAATACCACATGGCCAATAACCATAACTTATTTCACAATCAAGACATTTTAAAATATTTTATTTTAATTTAATTTTATAACATTTTCTTAATTAATTCTAAAAGGAAAAATGTTATCATTACTTTTGAGATATATATATACCCTCTATTGTATATTTTCATAGAAATTAATTCAAATTTTCAATAAAATTACAAATAAAAATACTTTTATATATAAATATATGAAATATCTATAATATAAATTATATTACTAAGAAGCAACATAAATTCATCTTAATTAAATATCCAAGTGATGAAAACAAACAAATTGACTAACAATAATATAGGAAATATATGTTTTTTTAAATAAGTTATATTAAAAGAAAAATGTGATATATCTTTAATTATACTAATTTTGTAATCTTTGTTTAAATAAATTATATTTGAAAAAAATGTGATATATCTTTAATTATATTAATTTAACTTTTTTTTAATATAGCTTTATTTCATATATTAATTTTATAATAATTCTCTCATAACAATAATTTGTTAATTGTTATATGGGTAAATTTTATTTTCAAATATTTAAAGAGTGAATCAATCGTCAAGTTTCATAACGAGGGTGTTGACTCTAGTAAGAAAACAATAAAGTTCTACCAAATTCAAAATAGTAAAGAAAAGATGTTAAAAAGAGAAGGAGATTTGAAGAATTTTTCAACAAATTAAAAATAGTAAAGAAAAGATGTTAAAAAGGGAAGAGGATTTGAAGACATTCATGGTGAGGGATGCTTGAAAATTAATTTGAATAACCATTAATTTTAATTATGCAGTAAGCAAGGAAAATGATATAATACAAGTTATAATATTAATAATTACTAATACGGTGCAGTCATATATACTAAATGGTTGGTAAATGTAAATAATAATACATCCATTATACTCATCAAAATAATTATCTTTGTTAAATTTCAAAATAGTTATTTAAATCAGCTAAAATATAACTTCAACTTTATTTTAAATTATTATTACTATCAATTAAAAAAAATAACATAGACATATCTACATTTCAAAAAACATGTAACAACATTTCAGAGTGTAATCTTTTGTGATCCATATCATAGTATAATAAATCTTTTGCAAAATCACACAGGAAATTATAGAACCGACATTGAATACCTATAATAAATGGAAAAATAGATGTTAAAGAAATATTAAAATAAATATTACACATTTTATAAAATAAAATCCATAAAATTAGACATTGAAAATCACAAACACCATCAACCCTCAAAATAAAAACAACTAAGAAATAAATAAAAGAAAACAAATCAAACACCATCATAAAAATAATATAAGATAGAAAAATAATAAAGAAAGACTAAATAAAAAAAATACAAAAAGGACGTATAAATAACAATAATAATAATAAAAACAAATATAGATATAAGAAATATTATTTAAAATATATAATTATAAATTAACAAAATAAATGAAGAAACCTAAAAAACATCAAACCTACTAAATGACTATCATAATAAATAAGTATTTATATAACTATATAAATAACTATATCAAGAATAAACCCTTTCTCAATCTCATCAGCTTTCCTAAATTTAGGGTGATGGAAATTCTCAACCCTAACAACATTCTTAATGCTCATGTTACTTCCACTTTATCATGGAGACTCTTAAGCTATAAATAAGCTTCCACTTTGTTACAATGCCAAGGCTTATGATTACCACTTACCCCAACACCATAACATATTATATGGTCAAAAATAGTTTATATATATATTTTTATGTTAATTTAATTATATGACCACCATTTTTTAATTAAATTTAAAAGAAAAAGTACATTAAATCTTAAACCTTTGTCTTGATTACTATTAAATATTTTCTACTTATTCTTTATTAATGATTGCTTGAGAGGTGCTCTACCCCCTTATAATAGGTACAAATGTCAAGCATAAATGTTTAACATTTAACATTTACATGTCCACTAAATTATTAAAAAAAAGGTAATAAATAAAGTTAAAATTAATAAATAAAATCTTAAAAGTAATATAAAACCTATGAACATTTAAAGGTTGGCTCAGTTAATAATAAAAAGTTAAAGTTAAAATCAATTTGTTATATGTAAAATTTATTATTAACTTGTGAATATGTTTTGCTAGGATGCCATTGGTCAATACCATGTCACTTCTTTGACAATGGAAATATTTTATAACAATATGACATGACTCTTAATCATGGAAATTCAGCCCCAATTTATGGTGGATAATAGTAGCATGTAAATAGGATTTGTTATAATATCATGTGTCAATACCATGGTTTATCAATACCACATGGCCAATAACCATAACTAATTTCGCAATCAAGATGTTTTAAAATAATTTATTTTAATTTAATTTAATGACATTTTCTTAATTAATTCTTAAAGGAAAAATGTTATCATTACTTTTGAGATATATATAAACCCTATATCCTATATTCCCATGGAAATTAAATCGAAGTTTCAATAAAATTAAAAATGAGAATACTTTTATATAAATAATATTACTAAGAAGCAACATAAATACTTTTTAACTAAGCATCCAAGTGATGAGAACGAACAAATTGACTAACAATAATATAAGAAAGGTAGTGCATGTTTGTTTTAAGTTTTTCATTATTTTAGTTTCTTTGACATGGTTCATCCAAAATATATGCTTAATATTTTACAACCAAATGAATTTTCTTTTTAAAGTTATATAGTTTCTTAAACACAATATTGCGGAATCAGATTTAAGAGAGAGGGGGGCAGGGGGGGGTAGATAGTGACAAGGAGGGAGGAAAAAGAGAAAAATATCGAGAGAGAGAGAGGGGGGGGAGAGTGAAAATGAGGTGGGAGAGAGAGGGAGAGAGAGGAAGGAATACAAATAGGAGAGAGAGAGAGAGAGAGAGAGATATGGAGATGGACGGGGAGAGAGAGGGAGGAAAGAAAACATATAGAGATAGATATGGGTTGAGAAAGTGCGGGGGTGACAAGGGAGGGATGGGGAGAGAGTGAGGGATAAAGGAGGGAAGAGAGAGAAGAGGAGAGGAAAGGGACAAAGAGAGAGGGGGGAGGTAGTGATAGAGTTAGAGGGAAGAGACAGAGAGAGAGAGAGAGTGATGGGGGTGAGAGATAGAGGGATGTTGGATAGAAGGACATAAAGAATATAAAAGAGATATATGAGTAAATAGAGAGAGATAAATATGGAGTTGGAAGGTGAGAGAAAGGGAGGGAAGAAGAAATACATGGAGGGATAAAAAGTATAGAGAGAGGGGGAGTGATAAGGGAGAGATGGAGAGATAGTGTGGGAGAGAGAAGAGCGGGAGGCAAGAAGAGTAGAGAAAGAGAAAGAGAAACCAGCCTAGATCCATCTGAACCCTAGATCAATCAAGCGCCGAGAGCATTCAAACCTCTCGAGGAGAAAAACTTTCCTCAATATTTGAACTTGAAAAATATAAATATCAATAATGAAATTTAATTAATAATTTTATAACATCCAAATTTATGGCCAAGTCAAACACCAACTCATTTGAAACATCCATATTACTCCAACGCAAGCCGAGTGAGTTTCGAACTCAAGACCTATCGCTCTGATACCACTTGATGGAATCATGATTGCTGTTAGACCAAAACCCGCAGGCTTTAGTCTCTTCTACAATTGCCAGAGTTAGGATCCATGAGAGGCAGTTAGTCCATTTCACGAAACACACGGGGAGGATTGAACCCAATGTCCAACACTAGGTTGGTTCTAGTTGAGGGAAACAATGACACATTTTTATATTATCATTATTATTTATGTGTTTGAGATAAGCCTCATACATTGAAATTTACATGGCTATATCACACTTTTTAATGTTGTTTTCGTTGCTTGCCTTGAATAGTTTGTATGTCTTCCCTTGGATGCTTTGAGTGGTTTGGGTGTTTCTATGTTTGGATTTGGATGCTAAAGTGTGTGAATGCTAGAATTGTTGTATTATGTTTCTAGATGGGTCTGTATTTCTCCAGTAGTAATTAGTTGGTCATGAAGAAGGGAGACAATCTCTTCAATAGTTTGCAAGAGGATTGATAATGCAAATTTATTTCATTTAATTTTAGGTATCACAACTTTTGACAATCAATAATTCTTAATAATGTCCATCCAAGTATTACTTATTTAAGATTAGTTTTAATAATTTACTGCATCCATATTATTCATGAAATCATTTTTTTCATTTCTAATTTTGAAATAATTTATTTCCTTGAAAATATTTTGAAGATTTCTTTGTAACTAAAGTTTTCTTTGCAAAAGTCAAGAAATAATGTAATTTTGAAATTCTTTTTAATCAGTGGTTAGATTTACAAAATATTTACATTATTTTTTAGTTTTTAATCCTTTCATATCAATTATATGAAAAGGATAGTTGAGATTGTAAACCACTCAATTATTGAACTCAAACTATTGTAGTACATCTCATACCTCGTCTCTCTTGCTCTCCAATATTAACATGTTGAATTACCACAACATAAAAATCAATGCACATTGTCAATCATTTTTTTGTGCTTACACTAAAATCAATTCACATTGTTAATCCAATCAATTTAAATTAATTTACCATCATAAATTGAGTTAGATCAAATCAAAAATCATCATCTACACTGAAATAAATGCATGTAATGCACACAATAAAATAATATTAGAAAACAACTACATTGAAAAATCAATCAAAGTAATGCAAGCAATCAACTTCTATTAGAAATCATCATGTACACTAAAATTAGTGCATCTAATGTAAGCAATCGAATAGGATTGGAAATTGGCATCTACACTAAATAAATGCATATGGTGCAATGAATCAAATAGGATTAGAAATCACCATCTCTCTCTCTCTCTCTCTCTCTCTCTCTCTCTCTCCCTCTCCCTCCCTCCCCCTCTCTCTATCACTCTCACTCTCTCTCCCTTCCCCTACTTATCTCTATACCTCCCCCTTCCCCTTGCTGTCCCTATCCCTTGTTGTCCCTCTCCCTCTCTCTCTCTCTCTCTCTCTCTCTCTCTCTCTCTCTCCCTCACCCTCTCTCCCTCTCTCTTTCTCTCTCTCTCTCTCTCTCTCTCTCTCTCTCTAGGCCCTCTCTCTTTCCCTCTCCCCCTCCCTCTCTCCTTCTCTCTTTTTCTCTCTCCCTTCCTCTCACCCTCCCTCTCTCCCTCTCTCTCTCTCTCTCTATCTCTCTCTCCCTCTCTCTCTCTCTCTCTCTCTCTCTCTCTCTCTCTCTCTCCTTGTCCCTCTCTCTCTCTCTCTCACCCTCTCCCTCCCTCCCCCCCTTTCTCTTTCCCTATCCCTCCCTCTCCCTTAATCAGACCTCTCACCGCTCTCTCTCTCAACCTCTCTCTCACCCTTTCCCTCTCTCTCCATCTCTCTCTCTCTCTCTCTCTCTCTCTCTCTCTCCACCCTATCTCTCCCTCCATCTCCCTCCCTCCCAAACTCTCTCTCTCTCTACCTATCCATCCCTCACACTCTCTCTCTCCCTCCCTCCCTCTCCCTTTATCTCCCTCCCTCCCTATCCCTCTCCCTCCCTCTCTCCCCTCTCTTCCCCCTCTCTCTATCTCTCCACTCCATCTCTCGTTCTGTCTCCTTCCCTCCCACCCTCTCTCTCTATCCCTCTATCTCTGTCTATCCCTCAACCTCCCTCCCTCTCTCACCGCTTCTATCCCTCTCTCCCTCTCTCTCTACCTCTGCCTCTCCCTCTACATCTCACCCCCTCTCTCCCTGTATCCCAACCCCTCCCTCCTTCCCTCCCTCCCCTTCCCTCCATCTCCTTCTCCCTCTCGCTCTTGCTCTCTCTCTCCCCCTCTCTCCCCCATCTCTCCCTCTCACCCTTTGTCCCTCTCTCTTCCCTCTATCCCTCCCTCCATATGTCTCCCTCTCCTTGTCCCTCCATATTCCTCTCCCATTCTATCTCCCCCCTCTCTCCATCTCTCTCCACCCTCTCTCTCTCTACCTCTCTCTCTCTCCCCCTGCTCTCTCTCTCCCTCTCTCTCTCTACTTTCCTTTCTCTCTCTCTCCCCCCTCCCTCTCTCTCCCTCACCCTATCTACGTCTCTCTATCAATCTCTCTCTCCCTCCCTCCATCTCTCTCCCTCTCCCTCTCCCCCTATCTCTCTCTCCCCCTCTCTCCATATCTCTCTCTCTTTCTCTATCTATACCACTCATTCTCCCTCTCCCACCCTCTCCCTCCCTCCCTCATTCTCTCCCTCCCTCCCTCTCTCTCCCTCTCCCTCTCCCTCTCGCTGTCTCTCTCTCTGTCCCCCTCACTCCCTGCTCTCTTCCTCTAACCCTCTCTGCCTCTCTCCCCCCTCTATCCCTCCCTCCATATCTCTCCCTCTCCCTCCCTCCCTCTCCCTCTCCCTATCTATCTCCCCCCCCCTCTCTCTCTCCCCGCACTCTCTCTCTTCCTTTCTCTCTCTCTCCCCCCCCTCCCTCTACCTTCATTGCCCTCTCTCCCTCTATCTCTTTCTCTCTCTCTCTCTCTCCCTCCATCCATCCCTCTCTCTCTCACTCCCTCTCCCACTCCCTCCATGTCTCTCCCTCTCCCTCTCCCTCTCGCTCTTACTCTCTCTCTCCCCCTCACTCCCCCCTCTCTCCCTCTCACCCTCTCTCCCTCTCTCCATATCTCTCCCTCTCCCTCTCCTTCCCTCTCCCTCTCACTATCTATCTCCCCCCTCTCTCCCTCTCTCCCCCCCCACTCTCTCTCTCGCTTCCTATCTCTCTCTCTCTCTCTCTCTCTCTCTCTCTCTTCACCCTCTCTCTCTCTCCCTCACTATATCTCCCTCTCCCTCTACCCCCTCTTGCCCCCCCTTCTCTCTCTCTCTACCTCTCCTTCTCCCTCTCCCTCTCCCTCTCCCTCGCTCCCTCTCCCTCTCCCTAAATCACTCTGCCTCCCTCTCTCCCTCCCTCCATATCTATATCTCTACCTCTCTGTAACGCCTCCGGTTGAATTTTTATTTTTTATTTTTTTATAACATGATTCAACCTTCTTCTGTTATAGTAGTGTACAACTATTACTTATAAGTTACATTTTTTTTTTTCACTTACCTCTAAACATAACCTATATACTCCCTACATATAGAGCTTTTGGCAATATTTATTTATTGGCCATATATATATATCTCTATATATAGTCGGCTCCTATATGTATATATATTATATATATTTCTAAAACCTTTGGTGAAATCGATTCTGGCCTATATAGCCTTGGACCACATTAGTTCGATGGGAAGATGAATATACATCTATATATATATATATATAGCACTTATATATATATATATATATATATATATATATAACTATATAACATATATGAGTCCAAACATTTATATAACTAAGCTTGTATACTTATTAAATATTCCATAAATTTAATGCGCATGTCTCCATATAACGCATTCATATTTACATATATATATATATCATATATATATATGACAAAACCCTTGTTATACGACTTTATTGCAAGCGCCACCGTATGCTGTATTAACCCTTAGTATTTTATTTAAGATCTGCGCCTAACAAAATCATGATGCATACCAACGTACGTGGACACATAAGTTGAATTTCAGTAATATATGTTACATGACCGGAAGCTGTATGTATGCACGTATTAGCCGGATTTCTTTATATTTGTTTTTTTCTCTTTTCATGGCGTACTCATGATTTTTCGGTTCTTCTGGTGCAGACATCATCCAATGAAACTGATATTCAGGAATGCCGATGTTTCACGCGGAACAAATACCATCCGGTATCACTGTGGGCGGTTTACCATGGTTACTGTTCTACACCATTGCAGGCGATTTGACTGACTCATGTGTACTGTTACCGGCGCGTGATATACACGTTACACTATGGTTTCACATATGACTCTGCTCTGTAGACAGCGCTGGCGTATGGTTACAGAGAATAGAGTACTGATTGCCGGCGAAATTTTTTTTTTCATACTGGGTAAGAGTTCGATGGATGGTTCAGATATTTGGCAGGTCGGCTCAACCCTGTACTTTGTGATCCGACTCCTGTCGCGGAGAGTTACATTGCTAGGTTTGACACTCTATTCCGATGTGAGTAGGACATAACACCTCCATACCCTCACTGCGTGTTGTTAATGTTTCTCTGTACGAGTCCCTTGATGCGACCGAATTTCCACACGCAACTTGGGATTCTCGGATCTTCCTGGGTTATTGAAATTAGGGTTCCAAGAATTGTTTTAAGTCGATGCCCCTGCACGATATTATTCATCTGATCTTTTCTTATCATCTGTGGGTGTGGAGTCGTGCGTTCCCCACTCTTTTCGCCATTGGTGGAGTTCGGTTGCAGCTAAGATTCATAGCATCTGAGTTGTTATTCGGTCATCTACAGAGTTCAGTGCTTTAATCCGATATTACTTGGTATCTCTACTGTTATTTCCTTCACGTTTTTAGCTGCATTTGTTCTCTTTGTGATTCAGGAGCGCACACAGAGTTTCATACTTTTCAGATTTGCGTTTTTCAGAGAGGTTGACTCGACGGCGGTCCTATAACGTCTATTACGCTGGAAATTACACTCCTAAATTGCTATGGGTAAAGTTGTACTTTCCCGGGTTTTCGTTTTATCCAGTATTTCTAAACAGTTTTTAAAATAACCCTAGTCGGATTCGCTAGGTTCTTTATAACCAGACCGAGTATATAACTGGTCTCATCTCTTTACACACCGCATGCCTTTCTCTGGTTTTTCTGCAGTGGTCGTCAATACGCCTCTCTTTATCTGATTTGGTTTCAGTTTTCTAACTGAACCTCTAACTACGCGAACCCTCCCCAAAGTAGTTTTCCCTACGCACTAACTCGATTCATTTCTGTGGTCAGATCGGTTGCCACGGCAAGGATTTTTGCACACGGATGTAAGTACTGCAATTTCTGTGATATTTTATCGATATTTTCTAATGCAAGTCGAGGAATACTAAAGACTTCGCGTCGAATACCATGCAATATGCGGATAATACTGTTGGCTCCATACATATCACAGGCGGTCGAATAATCATAGATTTTTTTTATTGGTTTTTGTTAAATTATCTCCCCGCTATCTTTTAATGATTAGGGTTTTTGATTTCTATTTACTCGCCATATTGTGGTATTCCCGTTACAGTTGTTCGTTTCATTTCGTCATACGAACCCCAAAGGAGTCATAGTCAACGCTGTTACCATTCGAGGCTTGTTGACAGTGGTCAATGTATAGTGTATTAATCCAATTTTTTTTTATTGCTCCTTACAGCAGTTCGAACATAACTTCCTACTACCTACATTACCCTTTTTACACATGCGCCTCATAATTATATTCTGCTTGCATTATATATGATTCGGATATATCTATGATTCGTATTCATTCGCTTCAAATTTAGTTTTTTGCCGTAACATATATTGTTTAGAAATATAAAATTTGTATTCATTGTTGATTCTTTCGACTTATATGGCTCATACATGTATGCGCAGTTCCATCGACCATTAACATATATGTCAAAAGGTTAACATATGCGGTATAAAGATGTATTTGTTTATATAAGTATTCATATAGGTTAACTTGTGTAAAGGACTCCTATGTAGTCAAGATTTGAAAGATCTCATTGCTACTTGTTAACATATGTATATATATTTTCTGTAGAATTCTGTCTATACATGCATTTGGTAGGTTTAGTGTTTAAGAGGCATAGATTTAATTTATAATGTTAATTAAACATAATTTTTAATCCATAACCCTAACTTCTCTTTTAAGGGCTAGAGGTAACTCCCATCTACAATTATCCTCTATATTGGCCATAAATGGTGTAACAATTTTATAGTACAGCTCCACTCTTTGGTTCAATAAGAATGCCTATTCTAAAATCCTCATTATAAATTTCTATTTTTCTTTTGATGTACACATATAAGCATCCAAAATGCTTAACTAAAGAAATTTAATTATGAATTGAGTCTTTTGCTATAATAATTGTTCTTCACTTGTTTAGGATGGATTTCTAATTGCAATGTACATCTTTAATTGTTATAACGACCAGATAGAGTAGAAATATTCTTTTTCTATACAATTTCGAATATCGTATTCTGATATCTTACTTTCAGCTGGTTATATTTATACTATGCATACTTCAATGCTGTTACACTACTTTTAATTTTTAGCATACCTACAAGCACAAAATATCCTAGTTGTGTATACAGGAACAACATAATATTTAATGATTCATGGGGAATAAGTAACTTCAGATTTAAACCAATCCTTGGTTTAGAGATTCTGAAGTTTCTACCCTATGAACTTTCTGGTCTACAACTAAACAAAATCTGGAAGGTGAATGCCTAAGGATAGATTCTGTTAAATGTAGTACCAAAATTTCTCATTGTCATAACATTCAATTTTATATGTAGCCAATTCATACTGTGATAAGACATAGTAACAAGAAATTTCGAACATACCACAAAATCTGCAAAATGACCAACCTCCCAACCTTAGAATCCTCTTTATCTCCCAGGATTCACTCCCGAGTAGAGATCACCTCCTAGCACAGATCAACCCCTGATCTGCTTAGGAGCAGCTTATTTAAGCTCATAATTCCCCAAAGCATGTTTCTAATTCTGCGTCCAGAATAGCAGGATGCTTTCTTTCCTGTTTAGCCTAGGCTTCCCATCTTGGGATTCTTTAAAGTTGCTTTAAGCTTTTCCTCAGCTTTTCCAGCTTTTTCTCACCTCTTCCCAACTACTCCTCTTCATTGGGGAAATTTAGATTCCTCCTCAAATCTAAATAAATTTCTTTCAAGGATTTTTGAAAGATTTTTGGGGCTTTGTTGCCTTATCCATCCTCATGGATTTGGCAAGTGATCTCAAATTCTCTTTTTGGTCAAAATGCACAATCATTTTATTTATTTCCTCAAAATAAAATATGCAAATACATTCACACCATACTCATCCCTTGGGGTCCACCCCCTTAGGATTAAAGTTCAAATGTCTAACTTTAAAAATTCAACACACAAATTGGGGGTGTTACATATTCCCCCTCTGAAAATAAACACCGTCCTCGGTGTTCTTATTCAACTACTAGAGTTCATTTAAACAAAATGGGATATCTCTCCATCATTTCAGCTTCCCTTTCCCAAGTGGCTTCTTCAGCAGTAAAGTGCTTCCACTGTACCTTTACTCTGACCACTGTTCTGTTTCTCAATTCAATTTCTTCCCGCTCCAATATTTGAAGCGGTTCTGGCAGAAACTCCCCTTCTGGTTCCACCTGTACAACATTCCAATCAACTATGTGAGAAGCATCATGCACATATTTTTTTAATAATGAAATATGAAACACATTATGCACTCTAACATGGGGTGGTAAGGCCAGCTTGTAAGCCACTGGTCCCACCCTTTCTAAAACTTCAAAAGGCCCACAATATCTAGGAGCTAGTTTTGCACAACTTCCTGCATAAAGTGTGCTCTTTTTGGGTTTGATGCGAAAATACACATGATCCCCCACTTTGAATTCTCGGTGCACCCTTTTCTTATCAGCATAGCTCTTATTTCGGTCTTGTGCTGTCTTTATATTTCTCTGTATTTGTTTAACAATTATTTCCATCTCTTGTAGTGCATCTGGTCCCAATACCAGTTTATCCTCTGGTTGACTCCAACTCAAGGGAGTACGACACCTCCTCCCATAGAGTGCCTCAAATGGACTCATCTTAATAGAGGATTGGTAGCTATTATTATAGGCAAACTCAACTAGATGCAGATACTCTTCCCACTTTGATGGTCTATCCATCACATACATTCGCAGCATATCCTCCAAGATTTGATTCGTCCTTTCTGTCTGCCCATCTGTTTGAGGGTGATAGGCAGTACTAAAATTAAGCTTAGTACCCATCCCTCCAAACAATCCCTTCCAAAATGCTGCTGTAAACTTAGCATCTCGATCTGAGACAATTACTTTGGGAACTCCATGAAGCCTTACTATCTCTTTCAGGAAAACATTGGCTACTTGAGCTGTTCCGAAAGTAGATTTCACTGGTATAAAGTGAGCAGCTTTTGTGAGAGTGTCTACTACTACCATCACATAATCATGTTGATATTTAGTCTTGGGTAATCCTGTTATAAAATCCATGGAAACTGTGTCCCATTTCCATTCTGCAATTGGCAGGGGATTTAAAAGCCCTGCTGGATGTTGATGCTCAACTTTGACCAGTTGACATTCCATACACCTACTTAGATACTCTGCCACATCTCTCTTCATTCCTGGCCAGAACAACTTCTTCTTCAAAGATGTTAACATCTTCTGGTATCCTGGATGTCCTGCATAGGGCTGTTTGTGATATTCATCTAGAATTTCTCTTTTCAATGACTCTATATTTGGAATATACAACCTGTTTTTGTAATAGAGCAGCCCTTGTGGGTTTTTAGTGTAATCTGTTTTATCCCTTGTCTGTAATTTTACCAAGAGTGCTTCATAGTTGGGATCTTGAGTTGCTGCTTTTCCCACCAATTCCTCTATCTCCATCTGGGCACTACTCCCAATGATGTTTAAATGTTGACAAGCATTTCTACTTAAGGCATCAACAACTTTATTTTCTTTTCCCTTGATATGTTTTATGTCCATATCAAATTCACTTAGAAAAGACAGCCATCTGGCTTGTCTTGCATTCAGGTCAGTTTGGGAAAAGAAATATTTAAGGCTAATATGATCAGTCATCAATGTGAACTTCTTCCCCAGCAGATAGTGCCTCCACATCTTTAAAGCATGAATAACAGTTGCAAACTCCAAATCATATGCACTATAATTCTGTTCATGTACTTTCAGTTTCCTAGATTCATAGGCAATGACTGAATTTTCCTATAACAGGACTCCTCCCAGCCCTTCTCTGCAAGCATCTGTACATACAACAAACTCTTTATCAGGATCAGAAATTTTTAATATAGGGGCTGAAATAAGTTTTTGTTTCAATTGTTCGAAACTATTTTGACATTTCTCAGTCCACACGAACTTAACACCCTTCCTTTGTAATGAGGTTATGGGATTTGCTATAGCATAAAATCTCTCCACAAATCTGCGATAATAGCCTGCAATTCCCATAAATGATCTTACTGCTGAGACATCAGTGGGGACTGGCCATTCTTTAATGGCTTTTATCTTTTCAGGGTCAACTGCCAACCCTTTTTCAGAAATTATATGACCCAAATATTGAATTTTATCTTTATAAAATTCACATTTACTAAACTTGGCATATAGCTGATTTTCTTTCAAAGTTTGCAACACTATTCTCAGGTGTTCCTTATGTTCTTCCTCATTTTTGGAGTAAACTAAGATATCATCTATGAACACAAGAACAAATTTGTCCAAATACTTATTCAAGACACTGTTCATCAGACACATAAAGGTGGCAGGGGCATTCGTCAAACCAAAAGGTAGGACTACAAATTCGTAATGCCCATACCTGGTTCGGAATGTTGTTTTGCTGATGTCTTCTTCTTTAATTCTCAGCTGGTGATACCCAGTCCTTATGTCTATCTTGGAGAAGACTGAAGCTCCTCTCACTTGGTCAAAAAGATCATCAATTCTAGGAAGTGGATATCTATTCTTAATGGTCAACTTGTTCAGTTGACGATAGTCAATGCACATCCTAAAAGTTCCATCCTTCTTTTTAACAAATAAAACAGGTGCTCCCCATGGAGACACACTTGGTCGAATGTAACCCTTATCCAATAATTCTTGCAGCTGCATCTTCAGCTCCATCAGTTCTGGCAGACTCATCCGATAAGGGGCTCGGGAAACAGGTGTAGCCCCCGGCACCAAATCTATAGAAAAATCAATCTCTCTCTTGGGGGGAAGATGAGGGATTTCCTTGGGAAAAACTTCCTTAAACTCTCTGATGACTGGTATAACATCCAGCAACTCTTCCTCAGTTTTCTGTTCTATTTCTTCTACATGTACTGCATAGACTTGGTATCCTTTTCTAGCTGTTCTTTTTAATTGTAAAGGCTGATATTTGTCTTATTGAAATGGATTTTGGTTTCCCTTTTAGTGTAAAAGGTTTTCCTTCCTCATCCACACAATGCGGGGTTTATCCTAGCAATTCATCGAGCTTTCTTCTTTTCTAGCCAAATCCATTCTATCAGCAGATCATATTATGATCCTAATGGTAATATGTTAATTTACCTCTTGTGCAAAGCCATTTAATTGTATTGTTGTTTTAGGCAATTTATGTGACTTTTCTCTTAGTGCCGTAGCCATTGTACCAACCATATTTCTTGATACTTTTCGGGTTTTATTTTACATTTTTCTACAATTCCGGGACTAATGTAACTCGAAAGAAGCACCTGGATCAATCAAAGCAGTAGCAATTGGAATAAAATCTTACCCTCCATTTCCACCATGGTTGCTTGATGCTACGCTTGTTGATTTCCGAGGGCTGCACTTATAGTTGGTATATTTAGGTATGTCATTTTGATTGACACCTCTCGCTCTCTGTGATCGGTGTATATTTCGGTGGGGCGATCTCTCATCATATGGGGTTCTCCACAGCCCCAACATTTCAAGGTTCCTTCATTATTTGTCCTTCTTTTTATTGTTCCCTTCTCTTTGGTTTTGAAGCCACTTGGGTGACGGTTTGACTTTCTTTGGTTTTCTTTGAACCTTTTCGTGATGATCTTTACCAAAAATTTCTTAGATATGCTGGTTTGGTCTTTTACCCTTGAACTACGCCCTTGTTCAGCCGGCTCTTCCCTTGTTCGACTTTACCCTTCGCTGCGATAGCATAATCTTTGCTTTTCTAACCGCCATCCATTGTTTTGGATTGTCAAATTCAATTTTCTCCTTGTACACGGTGGGCAAACAATTTAAAAACCTTTGCACTTTTGCCTTTTCTTCCCTAATGTAAAAGGACATACCTCGATAAATTAGTAAACTTAGTGACAAACTCCTTGATAGTGAGTTGTCCTAGCATAAGTTCATGGAATTCTTTACTTTATCATCATAATAACGTTCATTCAAATAACGGCTTTTGAACTTGGTCTGAAAATCTTCCCAAGTAAGCTGTCTTTTCATCAATGGCATGCACCATTTTTGTCTCTTCCCACCACAATGTAGCTTTTCCTTGTAGCATTTGGTATACGGCTAATCTAGCCTTGATTGCTCTCATATTCATAAACTTGGAAATACTTGATCATGTTCAACAACCAAGCCTCGGCATCCTCCTCCTTCTCCCCATCACTGGGAAGGAGGTTTGATCTTCTAAATTCCTTTGCAATTCTCTTTTAACTGTTTATGTTGTTGTCTAGCGGCATCATCATCATGAGACTCATCCATCTTTCTCTTTCCGGAACCTTCACCTTCTGACTATTAGGGAAGTTAGTTCCTTTGATGAGCTCTGCTCCTTACTAGGCATTGATAACATGTCATTCGGCTTCTCAGTTCGTAATTCTCGTTGCAGCACTGTGTAACATAGCCATTACCGGGGCATTGGGATGCGGAGTAGCAAACTCATTGTAACACCCCCAATTTGTGTGTTGAATTTTTAAGAGTTAGACATTTGAACTTAAATCCTAAGGGGTGGACCCCAAGGGGATAAGTGTGGTGTGAATGTAATTGCATATTTTATTTGGGAAATAAATAAAATGATGGTGCATTTTGACCAAGATGAGAATTAGAGATCACTTAAATCCATGAGGATGGATAAGGCAACAAATCCCGAATCTTTCAAAATCCTTGAAAATTAATTTAGATTTGAGGAGGAATCTAAATGTCCCCAATGAAGAAGGAGTAGTTGGGAAGAGGTGAAAAAAAAAGCTAGAAAAGTGGGGAAAAGCTTAAAGCGACTTTAAAGAGTCCCAAAATGGGAAGCCTAGGCTAACGGAAAGCATCCTCTTGTATGCAGGCCTTGAAAGTCAAACATGCTTTGGGGAAATATGAGCTTAAATAAGGCGCTCCTAGGCGAGATCGGGGTTGATCTGTTCTAGGAGGTGATCTCGACTCGGGGAGTCGAGTCTGGAGAGACAAAGAGGACTCTAAGGTTGGGAGGTTGGTCATTTGCAGATTTTGGTATGTTACGAAATTCTTGCTATTCTATCTTATGATGTATGAATTGGCTACATATAAAAAACAAAATCTATTTAATGGTATGATTGATCTTAGTACTACATTTTACGAACCCATTTTAAGGCTTTCACCTTCAGGTTACGGTTAGTTTTTAGACTATAAATCCATAGAGTAGAAACCCGAAACTCTAAACCAAAGTCGGTTTAGATCTAGAGTTACTTGTTCTCTACGAGATAAGTTAATATTTTCTTGTGCATGGATGTTCAAGGTGCTGTGCTATGATCATAAGTATATATATAAAAAAAAAAATACTTAGAAGTGCCTCAGCGAGGCAACGACAGAAATTTTAAGACATTAGCATATGGAATACGACATTTTTGGAAGTACTTCTACCTTATGGTAGTATTCTAACCTATATAGCATGTATGGAGTCTATTAAAAATGAAATTTACTTATAAACATTGAAGTAAGCATTATGGTTATAGGTTTAATTCATACTCAGGTATACTATCAAATGAACCATTAAATCCATATAAAGCATGTAACAAAAATATTCATGTAATAGAGACAATCAGCAGCCCATACTCATGGTGTGTTACAAAGACCGTACGTGTAGCTATATCTTTGTATCTATATGAATCATAGGCATGAAAAAAAGGAAATCGAAAGTTGGCGTACAAGCGCCATGAGCTAACATAAGTGCAAGATGTGTATATATATATACGTATCGGAAATAAATGGGATAAAAAAAAAACCCGTGAACCCACCAATACAAGCGTATCGCAATTTCAAATGATTAGAGGAGCGAATAGCGTCCATTTGCATCATATAGACATGATGGAAATGTTAAATCAACGTGATTAGTAACTTACTTGGGCGTGCTTGTATAAATGGAAATCACCAAAATACAATCGGTTTAGAATGTTGTATATAAACCGTAATTAACAGGCGCTATTGTTAGAAATTCCAAGTGCGGTATCAACATTCGGTTGGGAACAAAATTAGAGTATGTCACAACTATACGGAATATAAGACAACGCCACATGGGGAATGCGAGTATAATAGCCGGATTTTGATTTTAACGAGTCGACAAGAAACCCATTAAAGCAAATGGGCGATTTACCATCCTGCACGCGCCCGGGTATTTAGGAATCATATATGTACACAACGAAACATACATAGAAGACAAAATATAGATTCACAAGATGCAACATATGTTTCCTAAAACAAAATATAGATGTAAGAACGAAGCATATGTATATAAACGAAATCGATATAAGTAAACCAAGTCGACGACGACTCGCATTAAGGAACGACGTGACAGAAGGTCACAGTGGAGGTTGTACCGGTCCACCAAAGACTTGCGTGGGTACATGAAGAAGTGATCGTTTTTACCAATGATAGGGGTTAACAAAAAAAAAAAAAACGAAGCGACATGGACACGACATATTAAATTCCTACAGACATCAAACAGCATTACCAACGTATATGATTTCTCCAATGATGAATAATGCGAACTAGAAAAATAAATGGGCCGTTTTACTCTATGACATGTACTCCAGATACGTATTTCCACCCATAGGCAACGGGTGAAACAAAATGAAAGGTTAGCATAGTTCTCTAGAACCGAGAGATAGAAGAGTAACAGGAGACACTAGTATCTTTGCAGCATAAACATGGGGAAAAGATTTCAACACGATCACTCACCCCACTTAGGGTATGTAACTCCTGAAAGATTGTATCCCGACGATGGAGGTATCTTGCTGGTAGATACGTTATGCATGGTAAAACGCCTTCCAAGTATTTGTGGCTATAAAGAATAAAGGCTCATCACGGTAGAACGTGACGAGGCGAAGGGTGATATAACGAGGTTAGCATAATCGGCTCAACTCAGCATCGATTCCATTACGGGGATCCACCAGCCTTGAGAAAGGGGCAGTTATTAATAGCAAATATTACTGCGGCAAAATGAAATGTGCCGAAGGTGAAAACCTTACCGCCATCTCGGACTACAGCGAGCGCTCACGAGCACGGACACGAGTAACTAAGTGGAATAGATCGCTCGAGGGTTTAAACCTTCCATCCTCGTCGCCACGCAAAGAAATAAAAATAACGAGAATAAATTCCACGGAGTACGAGCCATATGATTCAAGCTAAAACATAATAAGCTGAAAATGGAATAGAAGACCACGGCAGGTTAAACCAAATCCACGTTTACATAACATAAAACCAATATACCACCACGGAAAACTGAGCCAATGTGGAAGAGTTTAGCTCCTTGGTTCCGAGTACGAGTTGATTTACGATCGGGAGGAAGCGACTAAACCCCACGCGGGACGGACGGATGCTGCTTCGGCGCTTAAGCTTAATGGGGTTTGGAGCGAATCCAGGACTTATGTAAAAGTCTTAAAAGGAAAATCCCTAGAAACACTAGACGCATCATCGTCCATCTGTCCCCGGTAGTAAGAGAATCCCTATAAAACACAAGCTACGCAAGCGGCGCTAAAACTCGAAAAAGGTATACACCAACATGACACTCCTTTATCGGCAAAGAGTAGAGTACCCTAAAGGTTCGACGATAACGGCGATTGAGGAAATTGCGAGAGAGATCGATATTAAGTCGCCTTACCCAGGAGGAGTGACCAATAATGTTCTTTGTGTAAATGCAGTCGTAGGTACCCTCATATTGCTGAACAATGAGTCACTCGGCTACGCTCGAGCTATGCCTCTTTCCCCTAAATCGACGCACGAACCGGAACCCTAACATTAGAAATATGTCCGGATGAACATCGTGACCTCGTGATTCGATTAGCATGATCACTTGATCGGTCGACGAGTCACAATAAATGTATATACGGAACACGGAAGGGACCGATTCTACGAGGTATGCGTGTGTGAGGTAACCAAAGCACGCACAAATGTCTGGACGTTTAACTATGCATGTGGGAAAATTTTCGATTTACGATGTTAGTAAAATGGTAACATATATATCTACGCTTCGATTCATATTTAGTAAAGTATTTGGATAACCCCCAGGAAAGTAGATCCGTGTTATATAGAAAGGTGGGATTCATATAGTTAATATATATATCGAACTCAACCACAAAGGTAGGATTTTTATATATGTGACATACATATATGGGTGTACTTCCACAATGTATAATAATTATATAGGAGATATATATATGTAAGTGTATTGATAATGTTATGATATTTATACATGGGATATATATGTAAGGGGATTCAATAATATTATGGAATTTATACATGGGATATATATATAAGTGGATCCAATGATATTATTTTATTTATATATGTGATATACATATATACGTGAATTCCATAAAATTATGATATTTATATATGTGGAGTCAAAAATGCATAACATATATATTATACATATAGGTGTTATGGGGAGCACTAGATGCTATTGGAAAAGATCGTGAATAAGAGGTTTGAAGTTCAAAAAAAATACATAAGAAATAAAGGAAAATATAATAATGTAGGGAAGTAAATAACCTATTTCTGACTTTAATATCCCAACAATCAAGTAAATAATGAGGAGATCCAAGAGAAAAAAAAAAAAATTTCCCTAAACTAGAGGTGTTACACTCATCACGCGAGATCCTGAAAATTCCTTCACCTTGACTATTCAAACATTACACACTTACAACACGGATTAGTAGAATTTTATAGAATTTCAAAAAAACAAAATATATAATACTCGGTGAGCACAAAATTGTGACCAAATTGTTGTAAGCGGGGCTCCAAATACCATTGTCACACCTCCGGTTTCACAATTTTATTTTATTTTTAGATATGTTGGGGTTTCCTCTTTATTCACCTAGTGAGTATGATAATGAAGTTCTAACTTTTAACTATAATTCCTTCTTGACAAAGTTTTTCTCTACTCATCCAGCCTCTTTATATTTATAAAACATTGAACATTCCACTTATATTCTTCTTAACCACATAAATATATCTCTTTGGCTTACACATATGTATATATATTATCACACACACATATATATATTCCACACATATATATATATATTATTACACATATATATATCTATATATTACCTACATACAAATACAATATTTCCCATTTCACATATATATATATATATATATTCCCATACATATATATATATATAGATGTCTTATCCTCATACAAATAAAATATTTCACCTATATATATAGACATATTCCCACATATATATATATAGATATATTACCTACATACAAATAAAACACCTCAGGAGGTTCATCTAAGGCATTTTACCACATATGTATCTATAGAATTTGTGAAATACATCCCATATCTATATCCAAACTCCTCTTCGTTTTCTTTTCTATAATGAATCGAACGTACCCTTGTACTTATGGCATATATATATATATATATATATTTCTATAATACCCGCCCTTTAGTATTAAGCTTTTCAACCCTATAATTATTCCGTTAACAATGTCATTGAGCATTAATGCTACCGATCCTATTAACTCATGGAAAACCTGCAGCCCATACGCAGTTCATTGTTTTACGTGCTCTATGTCCGCCTCCAGGACCCATATTTCTCAACTTGAACCAAAACTTCGAATGTTCTCGGCTTTATACGCCGAGATAACCTTGATAGTTTATATGCGGTTCGATTACAAATTGTTGTTATCCGGGGTTAGATTTTTTTTTTTTCATGTACTTATAAACCTGACCATGGAATATAAGTATTTTCCATGAGAAATTTTGGGCTTGACCTCCCTCTTACTAAAGCACATCTAGTAGACTTATATATCTATATATAGGTTACTTTGTATTTCTTAGGTTTTCTTTTTAGAGTTTTGTTCAACTACGGATGATTTACTAGGCTCTTCCTCAAACATTCCAATTTGCCGAGCCTTATAACTTTTCAACATTTGAAAGTTTCGGCATTGAGGTATAGATATATGCCTCCTGCATACCTCTATCTCTACTCATTTAACCTCCCTTGCTCTTGCTTCCCCCGGTTTATATGGGCAGTAAACAAATGCTCTATTCATTTTATAGTTTACATGAGCTTACAATCTTACCTTACACACCATTTTATCACCCAATAGATTGTTCCATAGGATTTCCCCCTTATTTCTTGTTACACATTCAACATGTGTGACACTCTGAAATACGAATTCAATTGTTCCATGTGAAAACTAGGAAAGCAGTTCTCTTGCTTCAATCAAATGAACATTGAGATCCACAATTTGTGGATGGTTTAGGAGTGCTTGGTATTTGATCCTCATCCTTAATTAGGGTTCAACCTCTACTTTATATGATTACACTTACGGTTAATAGAATATTTTAATTCTAAGCTGTACAATTCTCTCCATTGGAGAACGTACATGTTTGAACCTGAGGTTTATTGTTTCTTACTTTATGTTATTGGTTACGGGGTTACATTGCCATCGGTATTGTTATGATAGGTTTAGTTGGTTGGAACTTAGCATTCCTTAGTTCTTGGTTGTTAGCATTTTCTGTTCTACAAAGAAATTAAATACTCCTTTAAAAGATAGCAAGCTATACCTATACATAGTTATTAAAATTAATTTGTTCAATTGATCTATCATCTCCAATCTCATTATTACAAGGTATTCATCCCTACCCAACCATTTGTCTCTACTATCACTCATTTGTAGTTGCAATTACATAAGATACTAAACCATTAATCCATCTAACGATTGCTTTATTAATATAACATAACAATTCATAATTTCCATAATAAACTATAACATCACGGTTCTAACTTGCATAAAAGAACTATAATAATACAAGTTTCAAAAAACGAGGGATATGTTTAACACGGACTTACGAGATATCTCCAAATTTATGCATGCACAACTCTACTATGACCGGTCCTCCCAACCTTTGAATCCTCTTTATCTCCCGGGATTCACCCCACAATGAGAAGATCTATAGAAACCGGACTAGCCTCAATCTGTTCTAGAGCGCTTGTTAAGTTGTGCTTTCCTGGCTTTGTTTCCAGTGCACGTCCGGGGCCCGGGATGCTTTGTTCTGTTTAGCCTAGGCTTCCCGACTAAGGACTCTTTAAAAACACTTTAAGCTTTCTTGAGCTTTCCGACTTTTTCTCACCTCTTCCCAACTACTCCTCTTCATTGGGAAATTTAGATTTTCCTCAAAATCTAAATTAGAAATAATTTCTTTCAAGGATTTTGAAAGATTTGGGGGAAAAGTATTTTTCCTTTTCCATCACCTCATGGATTAGGCATATGATCTCATTTTCTCATCTGGTCCTGGTCACTTCATAATATTTCATTTATTTTTCATAGTAAATAATTAACCACATCCACACAACAATGTCCAGGTCCTCCTTGGATTTATGTTTACAAATATCTCATTTGAAAAGCATGAACTTGGGGTGTTACATATTCCCCCTCACGAAAATAAGCTTACCGTCCTCAGTGTTGACAACTATCTACTAGTTGATTTTGAACATAATTATGAATGCTTTTCCCTCCTCCGAGCTTCTGCGTATATGTAGCTTTTAGCGATGAAGTGCTCCATTGCACCTTTACTCGAAACTCTTGTTCGGCTACGCAATTCATTTCTTCTCGCTTTCATCTTTGAAACGACTACGGAAAAATTCCTCTTCGGGTCCCACCTGGACCACATTTCAAAATCGATCCTTGTGAGAAGCATCATGTTACAAAAATTATAACTTTTCTTTTTACGACAAGGAGACATGCAATATATCGCGGAAATTTAATAAGTAATGGTAGGGCTAATGTATAAGCCATTAGTTTTCAGGTACTCTCATTTGCCTCCACTCTGTTGCCGATGCCTTGTCTGAGTTGGTTTTCTTATACTTTTGCAAGAAGTCGTATGGAAGATCTTTGATACAGTTTCTCTGTCCACAATTCATACCAATGTAAGTAATATCAATAACATATAATTGATAATTCACAACATCATTTCATTTCAATAACTTAAGACATTAGGTTATCAATCAAACCGTTCGGTTCATAATAGTTTAGTGCACTTTTAGTACACTACTTATCCTTTCTTGTTTTTAGGTGAGATTCTTTCCTCCCTCAACTTGGTCCAATTCGACTTTTAAAATTTCTAGGTGATTTATCTTCACCTTTTCCTTCTTGTTTCCGAGTGTACAATTTCTGTTACACACTTGGCTAACCAATTGGACAAATTTTTTCATTAGTACTCGAAATTGAATGAAAACAATTGTACTATATACATGATTATGCTTACCTTTTTGCGGTTCATCGTTATACTTCCGGTGCCTTCTCTTTTGTTTTTGTTTTTTTTTCCGATACATTTTATATGATTTCACACTAATTCCCCATCTTTGAATTTAAGACTCGGGAAATTTACATAAAATTTACACCAACAACATTTGTAGTGTGAATGCATGTAGTACTATCATTCGTCCCATTACTATGATAATATCAAAATAGAATTTGACACAATTTTCCCTTTTTCAAGAATTACCACAATTTATACATTTCCTAAAGAAAAAAGTTTCTTCACATTCTACGGGACCACTTATTATATCCCCCATAGTATTTATTACTCCTTTAACCATAATTAGAGCAATATTATTCGGCCATATGATAAAATCGCACTCCCTTGCTTGCAGCTTTTAAGGTGAATTCACTTTTAATAATCCTCGGTGAATTATTTCTTCTCCTTAAATTCAAGTGGTATAAAGTTTGAGAAATAACTTAACATGTATGAAGATATTATATTCCTACAACTCAACAAGGTTAACATTATAACATATAACTAGATCGCCTATATTTATAATATTACTTGTAGATTTTAACTTTCATGTCCCAAATGAAATTTGTTTCTTTTAATTTATCCTCAATTCCACCACATTGTATATATCTTCCAATAACGTGAAACATATAAAGTTTTCTTTATAAAGGAAATTGTTTATTCTTTGAATCATTATATTTCATATCCTTAAATCCTCCCTCTTTTTCATTTATGTATATAACCACTCTATATATATAATCCACAATATATACACATACGAGAAATTCCATTATATATATATATAATCCACCCTATACAATCCACCACATATATATATATCACGGACATATATATACTATATATAATTAATACTCTTTAAATTTTTTTATTTTTATTTTTATTTTTCTTTGGTACCTTTATGAGTTGTTTATTTAAATGTAAAGATCATTATTCCACTTAAATAACATTTGGGGTTACCTAAGATTACATTCCCTCGGTACATACTATTTTACTTCATCTTCTACTAGTGTACATATTCTTCTTTGTTGTTTGTTATCTCCAAACATAAGGCGGGAGTATATATGTATGGACATGTATCCTCTACCTTAATAATATAGAATCCTAATATTTAACATTTTAAATCCATATAATTAATTGAGGTGAAATAAATACATCTCATTTTATTTATTCACACCTTTATATAGCCTCCATATATACATAATTATGGTGAAATAAACCTCATCTAATTTATTTATTCCCACCTCCATAAATAACATTAATTATATGTATACCTATCTACCATGAACTAACGATATATAACATTCGAAATCGTATACATAAATTGTTTATGGATACATATATAGTTACATAGATATATGTATAACCTTCACTTCATAGAACCCTATAGACCATACGATATTGAATAGTAGGATCAATTGGTCATAATTATATATTAATGATAAGTAGAAACCAGACTTACGTAGTAGGAGCATAGAATAAAGTTGATTTGAAAAAATTTATATTGTGTGCATGTAAAACCTATATATACATGTAAAACCTAGAAACATAAAAGATAAGGCCTGCGCCGCCGCGGATAACTTTACTCTACGGCCCGACCCGGTGCGGGATTACTGCTTGGAGTGGTTGTACGGGAGCCTTGCAACACCCATTTGCCACAGGTTAGCATCAATAAGAACCATGGGACTTTATACATCAGTCAGTAATTCATTTATTTATATATTTGAAAATATGATGCATCCATATTAATATTAATATCATTTGAATTTGCCTCTTTGTATCGTAGTAACTTAGACAAGAATCATTGAAGTTGTCTAAGTTTTTATATATCAGGGAATATTAAATTCTACTTAAATAGGCTTTACTTAGCCTGTAGATTTAATGCTGTTCCAAATGCAATATGGGTGATAAACATGGATCAGTGTAATTTAATAATCGTTGCCATTAATCTTAAAAACGATGAGGTGATATGGAATATAGGAATCGCAATTGGGGTCAATATTTAGCAACGAGATGTCGGAAGGTGCGACTTTATTCCACGTCATCCACGTTTATACGCGCAACCTACCTACGGTGCGATTTTTTCCACGTCACATATGTTTATGTGAGCAACCTATATTCATATATATATAATGAACGATATTTTATTTCTAACCCTTTGTATTATTTTGATTGTAAGAGGTCCCCTTTTTGTGTATTTTTATCTTGGTAGACATTCGTTTACCCCCACAGGAGCGAACTATATAAATATATATATATATGTAACAGCATTAGAATTTCCCTCTCTTTTTTTTTTTCAAAGGCATTATATAGAATGCATTGAGGTTAATTTTCCGTTTTTGTTCGGCCCTACGTCCTTACCTTATTGGTGGAGTTTATCATTCAATTACTTCGTCGGCCTTTCTGCATATCGCATACCCTTCTATTATCTTGACAGCTTAACTTGATAGCTTGCCACGTCCATGTATGATATTGGTCGCTCGAATCGTGCGCGGCTTTCTCCGATTGAATCATGAATTTGCTTTCTTGATTCGAGGTAACTACGATTATACCGGTTAAATGCGAGGCACGTGAGGAGGCATATGGTTAAAACTACGGAACCTACCCGAGTCTAGTTCTTTGTTGCTTGACTGTAACTTTCGCGGGGATGAGGACTGCGCCTTCCCGATCGGGGAGCGGACCACCTCGTTTCCATCACTAAGCTCCGGCTCAGCCCTAACCGCGTGTTCATTATTCTCCTCTGTCATGAACGTGCGGCGCGAATATTGCGGCCTCCAGGTTTACGAATGACGGACGTGAAGTTTATTGGCTCGATATCGTTACGTGTCGTTGGTTTGAAGATATGTTTATATATGAGATCCGCCTTTTTGGATAGAGGCGAGCTTTGCGTGTGATAAGCGGGAATGGGACGATTACGCCGCAACTCATATCCCATTTCTTGCCGGAAACACTGCTACCATCAACAGCGAGGTAGAGAAGGAGCGTTTCCGTAGGGATGCATTCGGCGGAACTACGCACAGCCCGATTACCACTTAAACAAGGGTTTTACCTCTCGAGTGGGACGGAGATGGCTAAACACAACGGTCGAAATATCTTCCTCGGGATTTTGCTCGGGCCCTTGAGGGGGTTCTTTGCGCGTTTCATCTGTACAATGGTTTTATTTCACTTAGGTTTTCTCATTTGTCTTATACTCCCTCCATTTCCAGAATTCTTATTGTTCTTGTAGAGCTATTATTTTACGGGTTCATTTAACCCACGGTCTCTTAGCGTGTTGATATAGAGGGACGACTTCCTTGTTAGACTTTGTAACGACTTCCCGATTCATTGTATCTTATCATAGTCTAGTCGAGCTGTTTGCATACGAGAGGGTTTTAAAGAGAGAATACGGTGGGATTTCATATATTATTTACAGACTACGGTTGGGATTTTGTTTTTCTTAAAACCCTCGATTACTGCAATAAACGCTATGTTATGTTAGCGTGATAAGCGGTTTTAGCGTATGGAAACGTGCTTCTTTTGGGGTTACGGGTAGCCGGATAGGGTTTTCTAGTTGTTTTTTCTTTTAAGTCGGAAATAACTAGTGCATCGTTAGATCTTTCGTTTTTTTTTCTTTACGCTCTATCTATATATATATCCTTTGTCTTCAAAATTTAATAACTCAGGCAGCGTGGCTTTAGCTCGGGTCGGTTGTCACCATTTGTTATGTAAATAGGCGTATGAGTTGTATGTGCAGGGATAAATTTGGTTCACTTGGTAGTCCCAGATGTTCATAAACGGTGCTACTCCCTGCGGTTACGTGCAAATTTCAGATATATTTACTCGCACTTGCCTATGCTTTGATATCGCATCCGGTAACCGAGTTCAAATCTCGGTGGAACCTCGTCGCTCGGTTTGATATTTTTTATATAGATATGCTTGCCCTTTTCACATGGGTCGTTCCTATCTAAATATCTTATGTATAGAAACCGCATATCCTCTGTTAGGTGAGCAATAATCTGTTAGGTTAAAACTATATGCTTATTCACTATTTTAAATGCACTTATATTTATTAGGTATTATATTTAGACATGGATTTAGCCCCTTAAGCCGAACTTACTTCAAGATTCTTACAAGAATTTTTAAAGTGCAATCCTCCTTATAATTTCTATGGTTGTTACATCAAGGTATAAGAGATTATATACCCATCATTACACTATATAATTTGGGTTTTTATAGCGGCGATGACATATATAAAATTTTAATATATATATGGTTCCGCTCATGCCGTGCTAAAAATTCTAATATGCTACTATACTGTTATATATTAGCGCTTTTCTCAATATAATCGGGTCATATAAAATTCATGTCTTGTTTATATTTAGGGCTCAATTAAAATTTGGGTTAACAAAATTAAATCTTGTAACTTTTTCGATTTTGTAGCGTTTTGAATGCATATATATATAAGATGGGGTCTTTTACCTATATATATATATAAGTAGCGAAAGTTCCATTTGCAGTACATTAATAATAGAACTCTCCTTTGCACTAATGTTTATTTTGAAGGTATACCACGAAATATTTCATCATTGTTATGATTGCTATAACCCTTCTATGGTATCCAGTTATTTTGTGATTAACAAGAATTCACCATACATGTTCTAGAGTCCTTTCTTTTCTCTTGAAGTACACCTATATGTATTGAATAGTACTCGGCGAAGGATTTTAATTATAATTTATTTTGCCATGATAATTGTTTCAGGTATATTTTAGTATACAATACTAAAATTCTCTCTTATGTATATGTCCCATTTTTATTATAGTATGGGGTAGAAGTAGATTGTAACCCCTACCTAAATTTTTTCTATTGAACATTGAAACAAGTATCTCATTCAATATTATTATGTATATTGAATATAAGTATCTAAAACTTAAACCAAGCAAGGTTTAAAAGTTTTTTTTTCTATCTTTTGCATACTAATATTTTTCAACCATACAACACCTTAAAAGGGCACCTCATGGTGCTCCTTCTATTAAAAATGGAATTTGAATATAAATCAAGCAATTATTTTCCTATGAGACATATTAGCATATACTTTCACTTTTGTATATATACATGGAATGAAAGTTAAGAACTAATTCTCTGTAGAGACTAAATACCCTTCAGATTTAAGTTTGTGTGGCCAGTTTCCACTCTCAAGAAGATCTTTCTAGGCCTCCACTTTAAGTTGTATCATTACATTTTTGTATAATATATTATAGCGGTTGGACTTGAAATTCTGCAACCTCTGCTACTTGTCTACCGGAGTACTTTCTCATTCCATTAAGCAAACTTAAAGCTTAGATTTGTTTTTAAAGTTAATTAAAAATCTTTGGAAAGATACCTATCCTCGATTAAATCCATCACGGATTTAGAGGGTTTGGAGATGTTTCTTTGACAGCTATACTCATGCAACTCTAGTACTCTAATTTTTCTACTAGACCGGTTTGTTAAATGCATGGACTACATCCTTCATTACAACTAGGTTGTTCCATTAAAACAAATCCAAGGATAGTTATATGCAATACGGGAAATTAAATCATCGATTCAAGTACGAAATTAAATTTTTCTTCGGCTACATCTTCGGCCTTAATGAAAGTATTCAATGTACGGTAACTCAACTTTTTTATTTATTTTTTAAAGTGAGCACATAACTTGCGATTTCTCAGCAGGCTCTACGATACCATTTGTCCGCCTCCCAGACCCATCTTTCTCAACTTGGACAAAACTCGGATATTCTCGGCTTTATACGCCGAGATAACCTTGATAGTTTATATCTTGATTCGATTTACAAATTCGGTACATTATACGGGGTTAGATTTTTTTTTCATGTACTTATAGGTGACCATGGAATATAAGTATTTTCAATGAAATTTTGGGCTTGACCTCCCCCTCTTCTCGGCCCATCTAGTAGACTTATATCTATATATGGGTTACTTTGTATTTTCTTAGGTTTTCTTTTCGAGTTTTTGTCCAACTACGGATGATTATGAGCTCTTCCTCAAACATTCCGGTTTGCGGGGCCTTATAACTTTTCAACATTTGAAAGTTTCGGCATTGAGGTATAGATATATGCCTTCTCGCATACCTCTATCTCTACTCGGTTAACCTCCCTTGCTCCATTTGCTTCCCAATGAGTTTATATGGAACGGTAAACAAATGCTCTATTCATTTTATAGTTTACATGAGCTTACAATCTTACCTTACACCTTACATCACTAATAGATTGTTCCATAGGATTTCCCCCTTATTTTCTTGTTACACATTCAACATGTGTGACACTGCGAAATACGAATTCAATTGTTCCATGTGAAAACTAGGAAACATATTCTCTTGCTTGATCAAATGGTGGTAGAGGATACGTTTGGATGGTTAGAATTCTTGGTATTTGATCCTCGTCCTTAATTGGGGTTCAACCTCTACTTTCATATGATTACACTTACATTTAATAGAAGATATTTTAAATTCTAAGCGTACAATTCTCTCCATTGGAACGTACATACGACCCACGGGTTTATTGTTTCTTACTTTATGTTATTGGTTACGGGGGTTGCATTGCCATCGGTATTGTTATGATAGGTTTAGTTGGTTGGAACTTGCTTTGTTCTGTAGTTACTTGGTTTGTTAACATTTTCTGTTTCTACACACGAAATTAAATACTCCTTTAAAAGATAGCAAGCTATACCTATACATAGTTATTAGAGTGGTACATTCAATTGATCTATCATCTCCAATCTCATTATTACAAGCTATTCATCCCTACACCCAACCATTTGTCTCTACTATCACTAAATTTGTAGTTGCAATTACATAAGATACGTTTCATTAATCCATCTAACGAGTGGCATAATGCAATATAACATAACAATTCATAATTTCCATAATAAACTAGAACATAACGGTTCATAACTTGCATAAAAGAACTATAATATCACAATTTCATAAACGAGGATATGTTTAACACGGACTTACGAGATATCTCCAAATTTATGCATGCACAACTCTACTATGACCGATCCTCCCAACCTTTGAATCCTCTTTATCTCCCGAGGATTCACCCCGAGCGAGAGATCCTCCCGGAACGGACTAGCCTCAATGCATTGCGGGCGGCTTATTTAGGCTGTGCTTTCCCCAAGCTTTATTTTCCAATTACGCGTCCGGAATTTCGGGATGCTGATACTGTTTAGCCTAGGCTTCCCATTCCTGGGACTCTTTAAAGAGGCTGCTTCAGCTTTTCACTTGACCTTTCGACTTTTTCTCACCTCTTCCCAACTACTCCTCTTCATTGGGGAAATTTAGATTTTCCTCAAAATCTAAATTAGAAATAATTTCTTTGAGGGGATTTTGAAAGTTTGGGAAATTCTTTTTCCTTTTCCATCACCTCATGGATTAGGCATATGATCTCACATTTTCTCATACGGTCATAGTGCATACATATCTTTATTTATTTTTCATAATTAAATAATTAACCACATCCACACAATAATCATCCTTTGAGGTCCACTCCCCTTTAGATTTATGTTCAAATATCATTTGAAAAGCATAGAACTTGGGGGTGTTACATCATAAGCGGTTTAGGGTAAAGAGTTAAAGGCGGCCGGATCACGCGGTGCTTGCCTAACGAAGCGGTTATTCGCTATCCCACGATCCACGGTTTCGGTTATGACCGGGATTCAACTATTCACTAAGTGCATTCTGCCATTCACTCAGCATTTCCGATAAGTAAAACTATAATCACAACTACATTAGTGTTGTTTTTAATTATTTTTCCTATTATTGATTTTCTCGCGGTGGTGTGTGCATTTGCTTTTGTAGGTGCGCTGCCGGTGATGTGTTATGATGAGGCGCGCCGGGCTTGTCATGTGTTGATTTAACGTGAGGAAGTATATTATGATGACTAACGTTTTGGAATGCGGGGATGGCGTCTCCCACCCGCGTTCGAAGTACCATACACCAATGTTTATGAACTCGAGGCCCATTCCATATGCTACGTGTAGAGTGATTGTTTACTCTACGCGACGGTCTTTGGGCGAGCCGATTTGTGCGATTCGGTACCTGGTTTTGTAACCTTTTCCACTTCATCTAGTACGAGCGTGTCGATGAGCCGAGTCTTCCCAAATCGACACGAGGGATTACGCGCCCTTACGGGGCCCACGGGATTAGGGTTTTCACGGCCTTGAGCTTATCGTGGCGGCCTACGCTCCATTATCACTCGGGCATGTTCCATATTTATCGAGCTCCGGTTCCGGTTGGGTTCGTTCCTGTTGGGATGAGTTGTTTGTTGCTAACTCGTTCACGGAGGGCGATCTAAGTGAGATTGGATACGAGGAGAAAAAGCAACTCGGTGCGAGGTATGCAAATTTCGAGCGCGTGATGTTACGTAGTCTTACGTTACGCAATTTGTTACGAGTATTTTCTTTTCTTTATGCGCTATGTCTGACGTCGATGGATCTTTTGTGAAGAGGGTGGAGATCATGGGAGTTTGGGCTGTACTCAGTACGCATCACCAGTGATAAGCCTACCGGTGTTCCCTCATATCGATGCACGATCTCGTTTTTACGCGACGAATACCAGTTTAGTTTTATTTTAAAGTTCGTATTTGTAATATAATTTTTCTATTAACTATCAAACGCGGTGAAGGAGAACTCTGGTTCAAGTTACTCTCGGCTCGACCACGGGAATATACTTTATAACTGCCACTTACCTTATTGTTATATGTTTTGTTCGAAATCTATGGTTATTTCGAACTTATTTCATGGCGGCATGCGGAGGATTTGTAAATGCAGTTTAAACCATGACTCGTTCGCTTGATTCGACTCCCATTTGTGTCGAATTATTTTGTTATAGAGGCTTTATGGACCCCACCTGCAGAGGAAAATGAGCTCTCACACAGGTAACCTTCTTCCATTAACACGATTTCGCCTCGGCCACTTGGTTGTTTTTTTTTTTGTAAAGATAGTAGTCTCGAACACTTGGCGTTTACGCCTTAATACTCCGTCGTCCGATATGCACTCGGCCCCATGCGAAGTAATCGATCACTTAGTTATCCGTGGTCAATTTATCGTTTTAAGCGTTGAGTTGGGATTAGCTACGGTCTGTCTTATATTGTCTGTGACCTACTTTGCTTAACATATGATTGTTCGAATATAATGGATATCCCTATGGTAGATAGAATTAAAACTCCTCTGTTGATTTCAAATTATATATTAAGTTTAACCGTTATTTAGTCTGTGAACTACATATCATATTCACACAAACCCTGGAAAATTTGCCCGCTGTCTCTTGTTTTCTTCACGGTATTACGGGTGAACGAGCACTGACATAATGATGGTCATTATGGTTTACGCGTTTATATGCGATGGGAAACATGACATTGTTAACTCTCGGCGTGTTCACGGTTGGAGTTTGTTATTTATTTTGATACTCTACACACATTAATACCCGTAGACCCTACGGATTCCATTGGGCGTAGCAGCTCCTTGTGTATCCATCTTAACATAGCAGTTAATAGTTAATGTATATATACTCTCAACAAGTATAAGATACGTGGTTGAGTGTCAAATCTTTTAAGTTTACTCTCTACGCTTGCATGTTAAATTTTAATGTACATATATCTGGGTATATTCTTGTAGCTCATGACTATTTAGTTTTATTTTATGCGAGAGATATATAAAACGATGCTATGCTTTAGGTCGCGAGTTCTTATTTTTTTCCTTTAAAGCCTACATACGTGTGTTCCATCGTACGGGTAAACAGGATATATATATTTTCGTTAAATGCTTATGCAAGTATTCGGGGGTTCAATAAATAGCGTATATTCACTTCTGACTTACTCCATTATTATAATATTTTTCTTCTTTCTCAAGAGTTAGAAGTGAGTTTAAACACAATATACCCTATACTTGCTATGAGTAACCCCAATACTCATATCGAATAGAAGTACCCCTTTGTCTAGAAAAATCTCGAAATCTTTTTTTCTAATGTCTTTAGTTTCTTTGCCTTAGTTTTACTACTATATTGTTCTAATATAATTGTGCAAATATAATATCACATTGTGTCTACATAGAACAAGATAATATAATCATTGTTCATAGAGATTGAGTAACTTGATTTAGACCACACTTGGTTTAGAGCACGAGGTTTCTCTATGGTTGGTCTACAACTAGACGGAATGCGGAAGGTGAATGCCTTAGGATGGATTCTGTTAAATGTAGTACTAACATCAATCATACCATTAATTTATTTTTATATATGTAACCAATTCATACCATCAAGTAAAATAACAGTCCCCAGGAACATACCACAATACTGAGATGACCAACCTCCCAACCTTAGAGTCCTCTTTGTCCCAGGACTCACCCCCGAGCAGAGATCACCTCCTAGAGTGAGATCAACCTCTCATACGCACAGGAAGCGGCTTATTTAAGCTCATATTTCCCAAATCATGTTTGTGATCTGCGTCCAGGAATAGCGGGATGCTTTCTTTCTGTTTAGCCTAGGCTTCCCATTTTTGGGATTCTTTAAAGGAAATTGCTTTAAGCTTTTCCTCGGTTTTCCAGCTTTTCCTCACCTCTTCCCAACTACTCCTCTTCATTGGGGGAAATTTAGATTCCTCCTCAAATCTAAATAAATTTCTTTCAAGGATTTTGGAAAGATTTTACGGATTTATTGCCTTATCCATCCTCATGGATTTGGCAAGTGATCTCTAATTCTCATCTTGGTCAAATTGCACAATCATTTTATTTATTTTTCTCAAATAAAATATGCAAATACATTCACACCATACTTATCCCTTGGGGTCCACCCCCTTAGGATTTAAGTTCAAATGTCTAACTTTAAAAATTCAACACATAAATTGGGGGTGTTACACTTTAAAATATAAATAGAAAATGGAATGGACCCACCGAATTTACAAAAAAAAAAGAAAGTTTGTAGATTTTTTTTGTCTAATTTCTCTAATGTTGCTAACCATTAGCCTCACTAAAGTTGTATAATTATTATTATCATCATCCAATTTTAAGGTCATGGCCAAACCAAACATTGATGTATGAGTTCCCTTGTTTATGGAACAAGGGACCCACCTCCGCTTAGGAATTATGTAAACCATGAGATTCAGGGTTTAAAACCCCTAGGGTCAAATCAACCCATTTAAAAACCCCTAGGGTCAAGCCAACACATATATAAAACAATTACTTTAAGAATTAATATAGATATGTTTTAAGCACTGATCTAACATGAGCCAAGAGGGATCAGATTTCTTCTATGTAATTTTTCATTGTTTAATTTCTATTTTTGAATGCTATAGAGGTTACAAAAGATATGCATTAAAATGGTCTTTTTGGCTATTACTATATTTTCAAGTATAAGTGAATATTAATTTACATTAAAATATTTGATTCATAACCCATATTGGGAATTTTATTTTATAAAACTTTAAAATATATTATTTTAACATTTTTCTCATTATAGATATATATGAAGTTGATATCACCTGTTCACATATTTTTTTAAATATATAAGTTTTAAAAATTGTACTCACATAATTTTTTTTACTTCTAATTACTTTTCATGAAATTTTATTATGTCATATGGACAACTAATTAAGCATGCATATCATATTTATTTTTTCTTCTTTATTATTGCTCACATTCTTTTTCTGTTTAGAGGAGCAGGGAAATAATTACAGGTAGCCTGAAGAATGAGTCTCTCTCCATGTTGAGCAGGGACATACTTACACATAGCCTGAAGAATGAGTCTCTCGGCTCAATTATACATAAATAAAACAAATTATTCTCTCATTTAACATATTTACAATTTAACCTCTTACTTACCAAAATAATTATATTATAAAATTATAATAACATGTCTTCAAATTATGCATTACATATGTTTAATTAGTTTTATCTTATATATTATTTATTAAAAACTTATGGGTTAAATTTGACAGCCATTTACCCATTTTTCCAGTTTTAATACAGTCTATTTTGAAACAAACACGTCAAGGTCAACTTGCAAATAATTTTTTAAAATGTCAAAATGACGGGCATATATATATATATATATATATATATATATATAGATAGATAGATAGATAGATAGATAGATAGATAGATAGATAGATATATATATATATATATATATATGAAAATGCAATATTTGTACTTTAAAAAATAATACAATATTATTTAGTATAATAAATTTTTATATTTTTGGAAAATGAAATTAAAAATAGCTTTATGTGAAAACATTTTTATTTTATATATAAATCTTCCGGAAGATTTATATATAATATGTTATGGATCACAGAAGCTTGCACTCTCAAACATTTTTATTTTGTCAATGTAAAATTAAATTAATAAAAAAAAACGTTAAAATAAAAATAACTTAAATAATTGGCAATATTTAATAAACATTGATTCATAATAAACATTAAAACACATAACTTATGATAAGCTAATATTATTCAAAAAAATAATAAAAAAAAAAATTATAATTTTATTTTATATTATTATTAATTTTAAAAATATTAATATATATATTGGAAAATAAAACATATCACAAAAATTTTAATCATAAAAATTCAATCATACTTTGGAAAAATATTTGAAAAGAACAAAAAAAAAAAATTATTTAGCTTTTATACAATTGATTATACCTCTTGCAAATAGGTGTTCAAATACCAATTTTATATTTGACAAACATAACTACATTTTATAGAAGAGAGGTATAACCTGTTATTGAGTTTTGTAATTACAAAACTCAATAACAGGTTATTCCTCTCTTCTATAAACTATCTCACCTGTATGGATTCTCTTTTTACTAACTACATTTTATTACATGAAAAATATTTACTTTATTTTCAACATATTATTAGTTTTTACCAAATATTTATATACATATTTCTAAAAAATATATATTTTTAATTTATAAATAAAGTAAAAGGTGATTAAAAATTTTAGTTATGTTTTTATGATATTAAATATTAAATATTAAAATAATAAACATATAACTATAATATTTCCAAAATAATTAGTACCATTCCTCAAAATTTAAAGCATATTCAATACTAAATGATGTGCTCTCTAAAAGGACAGGTTGAATATTTAATGACATGGTTAACGCAATCAAATGTTTTATTTAAGATATTATAATGGTTAAAAAATAAAAAAAATATGCATATTAGAGAAAAAAAAATTAAACGCAACACTCTTTGAACAACTTGAGAGATTAGTTGTTTTTGCAACCAGTTGGAGTGGTCGGAAAAGGAAGAGCTGATTGAAAGACGTGGCTCATGATTGGACCTATTTTTAACATAATCCAACCATACACAAACATTGTAATTAAAACAAATTCTAATGAAAATGCTACACGTGTACAAAATTGAAATATGAACGTTGGAGCGGTCAATTACTGAAACTTTATCCTTAGAAATTAAAAGATGCACAAAAACTCATTGTAAAAAGCCCAATCCTAAAGTTGAAACACAATTTTGAAATTTGAATTTCATCTAGTTTCCTGTCAAAATGTGTGGAAAAGCTCGTTGTAAGAAAAGCCTCAAGTTGAAATGCAATTTAAATTGAAATATGAACGTTGGAGCGGCCACCATAAAGCAATTACTGAAACTTTACCGTTAAAAAGCAAGAGATGCACAAAATCTCATTGTAAAAAGGCCGATCCTAAGGTTGAAATGCAATTTTGAAATTTGAATTTCATCAGAATATGCAGAAAAGCTCGTTCTAAAAGAGGCCTCATGTTGAAATGCAATTTAAATTCATTGTGGTTTCCTGCGCTCAAGTTGAAATCCAATTTAAAGCTAAATGCATATATCTCAATTTCATCAGATATATGTCTCTCCACTTCTCTCCCACGCAGCTTCCTGCGCTCTTTGTTTATATGTGTATAATGGGAAGAATCTCGTTGTGTTTGGAAGCGGCAACGAGAGTCCATGTTGGGTTAGGTTTGGTGGAGGGCACACGATAGTCCATTGAGGATTTTCTTTTGAATAAGGTGCCATTGGTGCACATGTTCCACTGCTTGAGAGGTAACATTGAGGAAGGATATTTATCACAAGATAGAGTTCCAAGTTTTCGCCATTTTAGACCGTCGGCTGTATGGACAAAGCGTGAGCTGCAATCAATGCTATGAAGGTAAGGACAAGTTGCCTATGCTATTCTCTTTTTCTACATGCTTCACTGAATTTATTTTAAAATTGAAGGATATATTTCATTGATTTCTTTGAAGTTGTAGGATACAGTTAAAGATTTTGGTGTTCAAATAGTTCTTTATACACTTCGCTGATATTTTTTTTGAAATTGAGGGATATATTTCAATGAATTTTTTAAGTTTATGCATATACTTGAATATTTCAGCATTGAAATAGGTCTTTATAATTTTAACGGTAAAGAGTTACAAGAATAAGAATTGTTGAATTAAATTTATTAGATTAATTTCATATAACAAATTTCTGTTTGCAAAGATGTTTCTAATCAGAGTTAATAACACCATACTCAGATTTATGTTTGCATACTCCGCTTCCTACCTAGGAGATGCTTCTGTTTACATATGAATATGGGAACCCTAGCTAGGCTATGCTTCTTTTTCATTGAATATGGGAACACAACATTTCTTGGTTTTTCTGTTTCATTGAATATGGGAACCCAGCATTTCTTGGCTTTTATGTTTCATTGATTTGTCATTAGTTCCCTAAATGTGAAAGTTTATTAGGGAATATCTCAATTTCTGGGAATATCTCCGCAGGAAAATTTTGGCTAATTTGAAATATGATAGCTATTGTTTTTGTTTACTGCATAACAGATTTTATTATTTTTTTCTCTTTTGCAAACGATTCACTTCTACTCGGTTTTATTCTCCTTAATCATCATTTAAGCCAATCTTTTGTCACTGCAGCATCAAGTTCTGGATGGAAATTCAATGATTCTTATATTTGGTTGAGATGAACTTTGTTTCCCTTAAAATTCATAGAATCCAATGGCATTCTTCTATGCTAGAAGTTGATAATGGTTGGCTAACGGCTTTTCTGGAGGTTGTTTGCTAGAATTTCGTTCTTTACACTTTTCCCTGCCATGCCCATGCCCATGTTGTGCCTGTCTTTTCTATTCCTAGATTTGTTACAGTAGATTCATGATAACCTCATGATGTTCCACCTGTCGAGCATATCCTTTTTCATGGAGCATAACTCTGTGAAAATGCTGTCTGCATGTCACATATTTACTAACAGTTGTAGCCAACATGGAATAAATGAAAGCAATAAGATAGTGTCACACGATCAATACTTTCAATTACGTTACGCTTAAAGTAACAGTAGCACATAATTATATAGAAAAAACAAAACGATTGCAAATAATTGTTGAAATGAATGTCAAACGTAACATGGGTAGGATAGGATACTACATGGCCGTCAATATGTTTTCCTCGATTCATATGAACGACATTTTATATCACCCATAATGAAAAACATGTAGTGGTACTTCTTTACTCATCTAAGTTGTACTCTTCATTTTCTCTATCGTTTACGTGCTATATGAAGATGTTGTCATGCATTTTTGTTTTTTTTAAGTTTACATGCGGTTATGTATTATGGGTTTTACTTACAATAAATTTATCTTTTCTCTGTTTATTCCACATGAATTAATTTTTAAAAATGCTTATATTTTATTGTAACTATGGTTTTTATTTTTTTAACCATTCACATATTTTCCTTTTTATTATATATCTTTTACATAAAGTAGGGTCAATGTGTTCTTTCAAATTCGATATTGAAAAAAATAACTATATATATATAAAAAATTATAATGTATTATATTTTTATTAGAGAAATTATTTTATGATTTTGATTTATATTTATATTTGAAACTCAATATAAATAAACGGAGAGAGAGTGTGTGTGTGAGAGAGAGGGAGAAAAGGAGAGGGAGAGAGAGAGGGAGTGGGATGGAGGCAGGAGGAAGAGAGAGGCAGGGAGGGAGGGACGGAAGCAGAGGGAGGTAGATAGAGGTGTAGGAGGAGGGAGAGGGAGAGGCAGGGAGAGGGAGAGAGGGAAAGAGGGAGCTGGAGGATGAGTTCAAGAGGGGCAGGGAGGGATGGAGATAGAGGGAGGGAGTGAGAGAGAGAGTGGGGGATAGGCTCAGGAGAGGGAGATAGAGAGAGAGAGAGAGAGGGAGGGAGAGGGAGTGAGGCAGAGAGAGAGAGAGAGGGAGGGAGAGGGGGAGAGAGGGATAGAGGGAGAGAGAGAGACAGAGAGAGATGGAGTGAGAGAGGGAGAAAGAGAGAGAGTGAGAGGCATGGGGGAGGGAGAGAGGGGGGCGAGGGAGGGAGAGAGAGAGCGAGAGAGGGAGGGAGGAAGGGAGAGAGCGAGAGAGGGGGGGCAAGGGGGAGGGAGATAGAGGGAGGTAGGGAGATGGGAGGGAGGGAGAGAGTGAGGGATAGGAAGAAAGGGAGATAGAGAGTGGGAGGGAGAGGGAGAGGGAGGGAGAGGGGGAGAGAGAGAGATAGAGAAAGAGAGGGAGACGGTGAGAGAGAGAGAGAGAGAGGGATGGAGGTGGAGAGGGAGAGGGATGGAGGGGGAGAGAGAGAGAGAGGAGAGGGGAGGGGAGCGGAGGGGAGGGGGGCGGGGGGGCGAGAGAGGCATATGGAGGGAGTCAGAGAGAGAGAGAGATAGAGAGAAGAGAGATAGATAGGGAGAGGGAGAGAGAGGGAGAGAGAGGGGGGATAGGAAGAGGGAGAGGGAGAGAGGGAGAGAGAGGGGGGGATAGGGAGAGAGAGAGAGAGAGGGAGGGAGAGGTACAGAGGGGGAGAGGGACAGAATGAGAGGGAGGGAGAGGGACAGAATGAGAGGGAGGGAGAGGGGGAGAGATAGAGAGATAGATTGAGATAGGGAGAGGGTGGGAGGAAGGGAGAGAGGGAGAGGGTGGGAGGGAGGGAGAGAGGGATGTAGATAGAGAGAAAGAGGGAGTGGGAGAGATAGAGAGAGAGAGGGGGAGTAGAAAAGATAAAGAGAGGGAGGGGGAGAGATATATATAGAGAGAGAGAGGGGATGGAGGGAGAGAGCAAGAGAGGGAGGGAGAGAGAGAAAGGGAGAGGGAGGGAGATAGAGGGAGGCAGGGAGAGGGAGGGAGAGATAGAGCGGGAGGAAGGCATCGGCAGGGAGGGATCGGGAGGGACGGAAAGTGAGAGGGATAGAGAGAGTGAGAGAGAGGGAGAGGGAGTGAGAGAGGGAGGGAGAGGGAGAGAGAGAGAAGGAGGGAGAGGGTGAGTGGGAGAGCGAGAGAGAGAGGGAGTGTCAGAGAGGAGAAATAAGGGGAGGGAGGGAGAGACAGGACGAGGGAGGGGGAGGCATGGAGGGGAGAGGGAGGGAAGGAGAGGGAAGAGTAGAGAGTGGGAGGGTTAGTGAGAGGGAGGGAGAGATGGGGGAGGAGAGGGAGGGAGAGATGGGGGAGATGGGGGAGGGAGAGAGTCTGAGAAAGACTAATTGTAATTTGAAACATTTCTAATTGAAGTAATGAATCAAGAAAGAGTAATTGACACAACATAAAACAATTTCAAAATCTAATAGATTCATGCAATTTCAACCATTTATTTCCACACTGAACTTTTAATTATTTTAAATTTAATTTAATTTTCAGAATGATAATTGAATGCCCTTTTAGAAAGTTTTTTTTATTAGTAAATTACGTATCTTGTCCCTTGCTCCTTTTATGTGTTGTCATTCATTTTTTTTCCAATTTAGTTATTAGTTATTTGAAGAAAAATAATTTACTTTTAAAATATATTTGAATAATATTATCATTTTTAGCCAAAAAAAGAATAAAACAAATTAATACTATGATCTAATGGAGTAATTAAAAAAAATGATAAAATGGAAATTTTTCTCCTAAATTATTTTCCAAAATTACTAGAAATTCCTAAAAAAATATAATTCAATGTAATAAATAAAAACTTAGTTCTTCTTAATCTTAACCCATTTTAAAAAGGTTGAGATTATTGAAATTTAAAAAAAAAAATGAGTTTAGGAGGGAAAAAAAAGAAACTCTATTTTCGTTGTTTAATATTTTCATTCATTGCCCATTCCAAGTACCAAGTCAAATTCTAAAGAATAATATTTTTAATTTTAACTATTAATTTTTTTCATTCTACTAATTTTCCTAAAATATCACTAAAAATTCTGGAATATATATATAATTATTATAGATTAGAGGAATTTTACAATAATATTCTCAAACATTTTGTTTTTCAGTAAGAAAAAAATGTTTTAGTATTACAGTTCATATTCAATCAAATACGATTGATTACATCATAATACATTACACCCAATTTTATTTGTATTAATTTACATCATACTCAAACATTTGTTTTAATTTAAAAATATTTTTTTTTTAAAAACTCATAGTATAAATATAGAATTTTAAAATTTTCCTATACTAAAACTAAATTCAAGTTAAAAAAAAAAAAAATTGATATAATTTTCACATTGGTCAATAGTATCCTTAATAAATTTTCTTTTCAATAACATCCTTAATCCTTAATAAATTTATCGGTGTAAACTATCACGCCATCCAAAATATTAAACTCTCCTATGTATAACTATAACTATCTAAATACAAATTAATGTGAACGAAAACTAGTTGAATTAACGCCATCCAAAATATTCAACTCTCCCATTCCTAAGTGGAAATATCTAAATACCAATGAATGTTAAAGAAAACTAGTTCAACTAATCCCTTGAATTAGACTATAATAATATTTTGTTATAAATTATTTAAATTCTAGGAACTAGTAAAGTGATCAATGAGACAAATGATAATATATAATCAAAGTGTAATTAGTAAATAAATAAAAAAATAACCTCACTTGAAATATTAAGTCATAACAACGGTCAAAGTGGAAACACCCTCCATATATTTAGATTTTTATACTCATTTTATTTTTATATTTAATTCATTAAGAAGTGTCAAAATTTGTATTTAAAATATTTTTAATATAAGTTGTTTTTAGTGTTATTTTTGAAAGTTTGTAGATTTTTTTGGTCTAATTTCTCTAAAATCCACATACTCTACATTCTCTAGTTTTGAACTTGCAACCTCTTAGGAGGAAAGACATGTTGCTAACCATTAGTGTAATAGACATATAGCTACAAACTTACCACATAAAAAAATAATTCATTATAGTTATTTCTAACCTTTGAACTATTAACGATGTCAACATATGTTGATGGATCTATTAATTTCTACAGCTGGAATTATCACATCTAATCCCGATCTTCAATACTGTGATTTGTTACATTGTTGTACTGCGGTGGTAAGGTTTTCTTAACCGGCTCTACGTTTTCCGGCTTTTATGATGACTCACATCATTTAAGTCGCTTTTAATAACATTTACCCAGAAAATTATTGATTATGGCCGTGGCATTAAGCCTTAAATGAAACCTTATGAATTGTTGTGTAACATACCCCGATAACCTCGCAGGAAAAATGCATGGAGTTAGGACTTTTTTTCAACATTTACGAATGTGTAACCTTATAAATTTCTTTATATATTTCTGCATTAACCATTTAAATACCCATTATCATCACTTAGAGAAATATTTAGCAAAAATCATAGTGAGTTACACAACCATTAATTGTCCTTGTTGTAGCATATTAACTTAAATTTCCCCCTATAACTATGCATCGATCCCATGATCATTTTAATTCAATTAGTAGATCACCTAATTGATAATATCAACGTCATATCATGAAAGAAATTAACATCATCAAAACGACACAATGAACAATCACATAAATAGACACCGATATACCCTAGAAACCCCGTAGGGTGAAAACCAGCAAACGTTTAATTTTATTATTAAACGCTCGTGAGGGTTGTCACCCCTCACTCAATGGTTATAAGGGAGTCCATCCCTTGACCATTGTCATAAAATTTACAATTATTATATTGATATTAAGTGAAGAATATTCTTGTAATTGTTGATTATAAGAGTATTGGAAGAATTATTTCTTAATTATTTTACTTATAATAATTTATATTCTTCCATGGAAATAAATTATATTTCCAAGTTGGTATATTTTATGATTTTTAGAAATAATGAGTAATAGATTTGGAAAAAGTATGGATAAGTGATATTTTTCTCATAAGGAAAAATAAAATCTACCTTTAAAAATAAAAGCATGAGGGATTTATGGAATGCTTTTCTGATTTAGGAAAAATCAGATTTATGGAGGCTTTATGGATTTATTTTGTGATTTAGAAAAGCTGAAATGCTTTTATGATTTAGAAAATATGGAATTATTTTATGATTTAGAAAAAGCTAGAATACTTTTAGGATTTAGAAAAGCTTGAATGCTTTTATGAATTAGAAAAGATGGAATTCTTTTATGATTTAGAAAAAAGTTGGAATAATTTTATGATTTATAAAATCTATTCCATTTTAATTAATTCTATTTTTTATTATAATCCCATGAGAGAAATAGAAGAGGGAAATGGGAGAATACATGGAGAATGGAGCCAAGGAAGAGGAAGAGAGTATTTCAAGCATGCATCAAGAGATGAGTAACCATATCCTTTGAAAATATATTTGTTTGCATATGGACCATGATTATATAATGATTGAATTTATTTTCAATAAAAATTTCAGTGTATTAAAAGCTAGATCTACACTTATTTATGCATTATTTTGATAAAACCCCAGGGGTATCTTGTTTAGAAGGCTGAGTAGTTCTAGATCTGGTATGGATCTGATTTTTCAGCCATATATCAGTTTTAGATCTGAATATTAACCTACATCAGCTGAAGCTCCTCATATAAAATGTTGTCAAGTCTTTCTGCAGCTTTTCCAATTGTTTCTGCTATTATTTTTGAAGGATTCTTGCTCTTTCTTCAAGTAAATCCAATACTTCTACAAAGGAACTTGATTATAGATCTGATTTCTTGATGTCATACTATAACATGAGTCTAATGGCTGATTTCTAGTGTCTTCCAGCAGAAACTGCGCAATTTCTAAAGGACGGTTTCTCTATTTACCAACTCTCTCCTTTAGCTGATTTTCAGCTAGTGTTGATTGTGGGAGATCTGTTAAAACCTCTAAACTCATTTATTTTTGCTGAAACTTTTCTTGAGGTCTGACACAGCCTAAAATAAGGGAACCCAGCCCTGTTCTACATTATTTTCACATTGGCTTGCTTATACAATGTCCTCCTTGAGCCTATTGCAGATTTTCTTGAGAGTGGAATTTAGCGCTTCTTCCTTGGTTGGTTTTTACTTCTCTTTTGGATCCATTGTTTAGATCTATAGATCTAAGGTTCCTAAGAGCAGAAAACTCTAAGATGAGTGTGTCATTCCCACACTTGCTATGTTCCACCATTCTTCTATAGACAGAGTCTGGAATGGGCCAGGAAGCCTCTGGATTTCACCCTTCCTTGTGAAGGTGATGCATCTAGTAAATGCCCTGCCAGTCTATCTCTGGTTTAGATCTATTGGTGTAATTCCATATTGCTATGATTCCATAGTGGAATATCTTAAGATATTCCCTACTAAGCCTATATTTTCCCATTTGGAACATTGCATAATTGTATGCAAGGAAATAATTATTGTGTTAAAACTCTTCAAAATGAATAGAAGATAAAAATATATCCTTGTATGCATTATTGGATTAGATTCTTAGAGGGGAAAAAGAGTAATCACATGCTTTATTATGTAAGATTATTTAGAGAAACATATATGCTTGCATGCATGGGAAAGATATATTTTTGAGTATTAGATTTCTAGAGAAAAGGAAGATGCAATCACATAATATTTATTTTGTTAGCCTTCTTTTGGGAAAAATAATATGTATTTGTCAAACCTAAAGGGATTAGCTATGGTATTAGCTTTATCTTGGGAGAATATTATGCATAGTTACTGGTTATATCTTTTGGATGAGAGGGAAATGTCACTTTGCATGCATGAAATGATAAGTGGTATGCATTTGACCCTTTGAAAAGAAATGTGTTTATTTTTCCATGAAATATTTATTTGGTTTCTTTTGGAAAGAAATATATGTTTTACATGCAGGAAGAACAAGATATGTTATTGCATGCACAAAACTATAACTTGTATGTTAACTTTGTTTGGAATAGAGTTGGCATTGTTATACCTAGTAACCATTATGAATAGATCTTGGGTGGAAAATATGTTTTTGGAAAAGAACATGTATTCACATGCGTAAGTATAACATATATTGCATTAATCCATATTGAAAAGAAAACATACGAGTAGGAAAAAAGAGAAATTTCTTGTTGGGATAGTTATCTTGAAAATATTGTTATGCATTTGCATGCACAGTATTATTATATAGTATGTTAGCTTTCTTTTGGAAATAATAGGAAAGTGCATGCAAGATTTTATTAGTGTTTGATGGAAAGAGGATGCTTGATATTGATTTATTTGTTACTAATGCATGTGAAATGATGTTAAATAAGGAAACTAATGTCAATGTGGTTATGTTTTATAAATGCATACAAATATTTGTTGAAGTGTCACAAAAAGAGATTGATTATTGGTTTATTAATATTTTATCTAATCATGATATCAAGTGTGCTGACGACAGAAATGGCAGGAAAGAAGGATGACTTGAGAAAAGGAAATTTCAAGTTTAACATTGTGGAAGATAAAGAGTTGTTAGTCCATATAGGTTTAGTAGTTCCAATTGCACAATGATCCCCTGAAGGAAACAGTCTGAATACAAAGACAGAGATTGATGATTCGTGGGTAAATGGTATCATGATGATTGTAATAACTTATAGCTAGTTATGTTTCGTTTAAGATTATTTTTATATGTAATTTTTATTACAATGGTCAAGGGATGGACTCCCTTATAACCATTGAGTGAGGGGTGAGAACCCTCACGAGCGTTTAATAATAAAATTAAACGTTTGCTGGTTTTCACCCTACTGGGTTTCCAAGGTATATCGGTGTCTATTTATGTGATTGTTAATTGTGTCATTTTGATGATGTTAATTTCTTTCATGATATGACGTTGATATTATCAATTAGGTGATCTACTAATTGAATCAAAATGATCATGGGATCGATGCATAGTTATAGCAGGAAATTTAAGTTAATATGCTACAACAAGAACAATTAATGGCTGTGTAACTCACTATGATTTTTGCTAAATATTTCTCTAAGTGATGATAATGGGTATTTAAATGGTTAATGCAGAAATATATAAAGAAATTTATAAGGTTACACATTCGTAAATGTTGAAAAAAAAAATTCCTAACTCCATGCATTTTTCCTGCGAGGTTATCGGGGTATGTTACAAATGGTATCAGAGCAAAAGGTTGCAACACTGGCGCCTTTTGGGAATCGTTATGCAAAAAGGAAGTAGAGGTATGATGCTAGTGGGCATCATCTCAGGTATGATTTTAATTAAACTTGTAGTATACTACAATTAACATGAGATGCATGTTGCATGATTAATGACTGCATGGAAGAGTGGACAGTTATAATGTTTCTTTAAAAGTTGTGGTCATGAAATTTGAATATGGATGTGGATAAAATACAATAAAAATTCTATTGTACCTATGAACCATCTTGAGCACTCATTTTTTATATTGTAGATTAATTACCAACCTTTGCATGCATAATGTGAGAAAAATTATTATGGTGCATAAGAAAAAAAAATGGAAAAACATGGCTAAAGTCATCATGCACTACCTAAAAATAATGAATACATGTATGGTTGGTGTGATAACTAAATAATATAGAAGTTGGGTTTGACCCTAAAGAGGACAATGAAATGTTGAAAACAAAATATATATATATACTTGAACGAAACTCTTTAGTTGTTAAAAATAAGCAACGAGTGAAATAGAACTCACATAGTGAACTTAAATTCAATAAAAAAAATCTTAGTAGCATAATTGTGGGTTCTCTTTCTTCATTTAGAGTTGTAGAGGAAAGTTTGCATTCAATGTGTTCGACAAAAAGTGGTAATTGAGATCCACGGTTTTGTATTTTAAATAATTTCATCCGTGGAAGTTTTGGATGTGATTAATCTTTAATATCAAGGGGTTTTCATACCTTGAGATCATGTAACCCCCATGGTGATTCCAAGAAAAAAATATGTTTAGAAATGGATCCATAATTTGGTCAAATTTCCTGATTAGACGCTGTTGTAGGGATTGTTGGTTCTGTTATTAGCAGAAATTTTACCATTGATGATATTAATATGATTCATGATGTTCTAGAAATTCTAGTTTTACTATCTCTATGAGAGTATAAACATATTTATGAAAATTTATTTCATCTCTGCTAACTAGTCCCTCAATGGTAGTAGATTGTATGCTTGCCAACTATTTGGAAGAATGCCTTATCCACCATAGATTGCATGCTTGCAAATTGTTGTTAAAATTCCTCAATGGATGTAGATTGCATGCTTGAAAATTGTTTGATGGAATGTCGAATTGGTTGTAGATTGCATGCTTGCATACTATTTGAAAAAAAAGTCTAGAGTGATTGTAGATTTCATGATTGCAAATTATTTTCACAAAATTTCTCAATGGTTGTCGCTTATATGGTTGCAAGCTAATGGTAAGCGAAAAAAGAAAAAGAAAAAAAAAGAATCACATTTTGTGTCCTAGTGTTCAATGGGACTGTTAGTTCTCTACAATATTGATGGCTGCTAAGGTGAGACCTTAAATAAAGTATCATGCTATGGTATGCAACATATGTTAATGTCTTTTTCTAAGCTACATGATTATTATTATTATGTGGAAATTTTGAATGTATACCACCTATATTACATGCGATGAATTGTTGTCAATGTGCTTTGACAAATTTTGGACCCCATGTTGTGGGTCAAGTATAGATGCATGGTGTACATAAATGTTCCTTTGCCTTAATGATGATATGCAATGGAAAATTATGTAAATTAGAGTGGATTTGTAGACATTGACTATTTTTAGACATTGAATTTTTATTGGATTCAATGGCTATGGAAGCTATGATGGGATTGATGTAATGAGGTAATATTTTATTTTATTGATGAGTTAATGAATACTTTAGTTGGGGTATTCAGGAAATAACTCTAGAGTTTTTGTAACACCCCCAAGTTCTATGCTTTTCAAATTAGACATTTGAACATAAATCCAAAGGGGAGTGGACCCCAATGGATAATTATTGTGTGGATGTGGTTAATTATTTATTTATGAAAAATAACTAAAATATTGTGTATGCACTATGACCAAATGAGAAATTGAGATCACATGCCTAATCCGTGAGGTTATGGAAAAGATAAAGACTTTCCCCAAAATCTTTCAAAAATCCTTGAAAGAAGTTATTTCTAATTTATATTTTTGAGGAAAAATCTAAATTCCCTAATGATGAGGAAAGTAGTTGGGAAGAGGTAAAAAGCTGGAAAAGCTGGAAAAGCAGAAAGCAGCTTTAAAGTCCCTAAATAAGGGAAGCCTAGGCAAATAGGAATAAAAGCATCCTGAAATTCTGGACGCAGAATTGGAAACAGGCTTTGGGGAGAGCATAGCTTAAATAAGCTGCTCCAGAACAGATTGAGGTTAGTCTGTTCTTGGAGGATCTCAGCTCGGGGGTGAGTTCTGGAGATAGATGAACTCTAAGGTTGGGAGGACTGGTCATAGTATCGGTATGCATACATAAATTTGGAGATTTATCTATGAATTTTTATATAAGGTTATATTAATTGTTATGTTATGATTTCTTATGCAAAGTTTATATGAATCATTATGTTATGATTTCTTATGCAAATTTTAGATTGACTGTTTGTTCAGTACCTCATGCAATTGCAAATTAGAGCTATTAGCTGAAAATCCAGTAGGTTAATAGCAGGGGAAAATGGTTGGAGATAAATACCATGAGTTTGAATTGGATTGAAATTATTGTGGGAGAGAAAGACAATAATTTGCAAAAACACTAGTGGGAGAGAAAGACTAGTGTAACTCCTAAATAAAATGCAATGTGCAGTTGATAGAGTTTTCTTATCATTTTGATGATTAAAGGGCTAAGTGCTCCCTGAGTTTTTATGAAAGTATTAGGATTTAGGTATTATTTTACATTTCCTAAATAATTTGAAATGAAAATTAAAGGTTAATGTTCCAACAAGAGAAGAACATCGAGGATGATGTTCTCTTTAAGGGGGGGAGTTTGTAATATCCCTCGCATAAGCCACGATAAAAACTCTCATAAAATGAGGGTTATTAAATAATTAAATATTATTAATTATTATATTGATATTAAATGAAGAATATTCTTGTAATTGTTGATTATAAGAATATTGGAAGAATTATTTCTTAATTATTTTATTTATAATAATTTATATTCTTCCATGAAAATAAATTATATTTCCAAGTTGGTATATTTTATGAGTTTTAGAAATAATGAGTAATAGATTTGGAAAAAGTATGGATAAGTGATATTTTTCTCATAAGGAAAAATAAAATCTACCTTTAAAAATAAAAGCATGAGGGATTTATGGAATGCTTTTCTGATTTAGGAAAAATCAGATTTATGGAGGCTTTATGGATTTCTTTTGTGATTTAGAAAAGTTGGAATGCTTTTATGATTTAGAAAATATGGAATTATTTTATGATTTAGAAAAAGCTGGAATACTTTTAGGATTTAGAAAAGCTTGAATGCTTTTATGAATTAGAAAAGATGGAATTCTTTTATGATTTAGAAAAAAGTTGGAATACTTTTATGATTTATAAAATCTATTCCATTTTAATTAATTCTATATCTTATTATAATCCCATGAGAGAAATAGAGGAGGGAAATGGGAGAATACATGGAGAATGGAGCGAAGGAAGAGGAAGAGAGTATTTCAAGCATGTATCAAGAGATGAGTAACCATATCCTTTGAAAATATATTTGTTTGCATATGGACCATGATTATATAATGATTGAATTTATTTTCAATAAAAATTTCAGTGTATTAAAAGCTAGATCTACACTTATTTATGCATTATTTTGATAAAACCCCAGGGGGATCTTGTTTAGAAGGCTGAGTAGTTCCAGATCTGGTATGGATCTGATGTTTCAGCCATATATCAGTTTTAGATCTAAATATTAACCTACAGCAGCTGAAGCTCCTCATATAAAATGCTGTCAAGTCTTTCTGCAGCTTTTCCAATTGTTTCTGCTATTATTTTTGAAGGATTCTTGCTCTTGCTTCAAGTAAATCCAATGCTTCTACAAAGGAACTTGATTATAGATCTGATTTCTTGATGCCATACTATAACATGAGTCTAATGGCTGATTTCCAGTGTCTTCCAGCGGAAACCGCACAATTCCTGAAGGACGGTTTCTCTATTTACCAACTCTCTCCTTTAGCTGATTTTCAGCTAGTGTTGATTGTGGGAGATCTGTTAAAACCTCTAAACTCATTTATTTTTGCTGAAACTTTTCTTGAGGTCTGACACAGCCTAAAATAAGGGAACCCAGCCCTATTCTACATTATTTTCACACTGGCTTGCTTATACAATGTCCTCCTTGAGCCTATTGCAGATTTTCCTGAGAGTGGAATTTAGCGCTTCTTCCTTGGTTGGTTTTTACTTTTCTTTTGGATCCATTGTTTAGATCTATGGATCTAAGGTTCCTAAGAGCAGAAAACTCTAAGATGAGTGTGTCATTCCCACACTTGCTGTGTTCCACCATTCTTCTATAGACAGAGTCTGGAATGGGCCAGGAAGCCTCTGGATTTCACCCTTCCTTGTGAAGGCGATGCATCTAGTAAATGCCCTGCCAGTCTCTCTCTGGTTTAGATCTATTGGTGTAATTCCATATTGCTGTGATTCCATAGTGGAATATCTTAAGATATTCCCTACTGAGCCTATATTTTCCCTTTTGGAACATTGCATAATTGTATGCAAGGAAATAATTATTGTGTTAAAACTCTTCAAAATGAATAGAAGATAAAAATATATTCTTGTATGCATTATTGGATTAGATTCTTAGAGAGGAAAAAGAGTAATCACATGCTTTATTATGTAAGATTATTTAGAGAAACATATATGCTTGCATGCATGGGAAAAATATATTTTTGAGTATTATATTTCTAGAGAAAAGGAAGATGAAATCACATAATATTTATTGTGTTAGCCTTCTTTTGGGAAAAATAATATGTATTTGTCCAACCTAAAGGGATTAGCTATGGTATTAGCTTTATCTTGGGAGAATATTATGCATAGTTATTGGTTATATCTTTTGGATGAGAGGGAAATTTCACTTTGCATGCATGAAATGATAAGTGGTATGTGTTTGACCCTTGGAAAAGAAATGTGTTTATTTTCCCATGAAATATTTATTTTGTTTCTTTTGGAAAGAAATATATGTTTTACATGTAGGAAGAACAAGATATGTTATTGCATACACAAAACTATAACTTGTATGTTAACTTTGTTTGAAATAGAGTTGGCATTGTTATACCTAGTAACCATTATGAATAGATCTTGGGTGGAAAATATGTTTTTGGAAAAGAACATGTATTCACATGCGTAAGTATAACATATATTGCATTAATCCATATTGAAAAGAAAACATACGAGTAGGCAAAAAGAGAAATTGCTTGTTGGGATAGTTATCTTGAAAATATTGTTATGCATTTGCATGCACAGTATTATTATATAGTATGTTAGCTTTCTTTTGGAAATAATAGGAAAGTGCATGCAATATTTTATTAGTGTTTGGTGGAAAATGGATGCTTGATATTGATTTATTTGTTACTAATGCATGTGAAATGATGTTAAATAAGGAAACTAATGTCAATGTGGTTATGTTTTATAAATGCATACAAATATTTGTTGAAGTGTCACAAAAAGAGATTGATTATTGGTTTATTAATATTTTATCTAATCATGATATCAAGTGTGCTGACGACAGAAATGGCAGGAAAGAAGGATGACTTGAGAAAAGGAAATTTCAAGTTTAACATTGTGGAAGATAAAGAGGTGTTAGTCCATGCAGGTTTAGTAGTTCCAATTGCACAATGATCCCCTGAAGGAAACAGTCTGAATACAAAGACAGAGATTGATGATTCGTGGGTAAATGGTATCATGATGATTGTAATAACTTATAGCTAGTTATGTTTCTTTTAAGATTATTTTTATATGTAAATTTTATTACAATGGTCAAGGGATGGACTCCCTTATAACCATTGAGTGAGGGGTGACAACCCTCACGAGCGTTTAATAATAAAATTAAACGTTTGCTGGTTTTCACCCTACGGGGTTTCCAGGGTATATCGGTGTCTATTTATGTGATTATTAATTGTGTCGTTTTGATGATGTTAATTTCTTTCATGATATGACGTTGATATTATCAATTAGGTGATCTACTAATTGAATTAAAATGATCATGGGATCGATGCATAGGTATAGCAGGAAATTTAAGTTAATATGCTACAACAAGAACAATTAATGGTTGTGTAACTCACTATGATTTTTGCTAAATATTTCTCTAAGTGATGATAATGGGTATTTAAATGGTTAATGCAGAAATATATAAAGAAATTTATAAGGGTACACATTCGTAAATGCTGAAAAAAAATTCCTAACTCCATGCATTTTTCCTGCGAGGTTATCGGGGTATGTTACAATAAATTCAATTGAATATTATTAATTATTTTATTAATTATAATTTAGTTTTAATATAAGTTGTTTATAGTGTTATTTTTGAAAGTTTGTAGATTTTTTTGGTCTAATTTCTCTAAAATCCACATACTCTACATTCTCTAGTTTTGAACTTGCAACCTCTTAGGAGGAAAGGCTTGTTGCTAACCATTAGCCTCACTCAAGTTGTATAATTATTATTATCATCATCCAATTTTAAGGTCATGGCCAAACCAAACATTGATGTATGATTTACCTTGTTTATGGAATAAGGGACCCACCTCTGCTCAGCAATTATGTAAACTGTAACACCTCTAGCTTAGGGAAATTTTTTTTTTTTTTTCTCTTGGATCTCCTCATTATTTACTTGATTGTTGGGATATTAAAGTCAGAAATAGGTTATTTACTTCCCTACATTATTATATTTTCCTCTATTTCTGCGTTATTTTTTTTTTGAACTTCAAACCTCTTATTCACGATCTTTCCTAATAGCATCTAGTGCTCCCCATAACACCTGTATGTATAATATATATGCTATGCATTTTTGACTCCACATATATAAATATCATAATTTTATGGAATTCACGTACATATGTATATCACATATATAAATATCATAATATCATTGGATCCACTTACATATATATCCCATGTATAAATTCCATAATATTATTGAATCCCCTTACATATATATCCCATGTATAAATATCATAACATTATTGAATACACTTACATATATATATCTCCTATATAATTATTATACATTGTGGAAGTACACCCATATATGTATGTCACATATATAAAAATCCTACCTTGTGGTTGAGTTCGCATATATATATTAACTATATGAATCCCACCTTTCTATATAACACGGATCTACTTTCTGGGGTTATCCAAATACTTTACTAGTATGAATCGAAGTTGCGTAGATATATATGTTACCATTTTACTAACATCATAAATCGAAAATTTTCCGACATGCATAGTTAAACATCCAGATTTGTGCTTTGCTACCTCACACACGGCATACCAGAGAATCGGTCCCTTCCGTGTTCCAGGTATATACATTTATTGTGACTGTCCGACCGACTGTTGATTGTGCTAACTGAATCACGAGGTCGATGTTCATCTGGACAGATTTTTAATGTTAGGGTTCCGGGTTCCTGTGCGTCGGCTAGGGGAAAGAGGCTTAGCTCGAGCGCAGCCGAGTGACTCATTGTTCAGCAGTCATGAGGGTACCTACTACCGTACTTCACGCGGCAACATTATTGGCTCACTCCTCTGGTAAGGTGCCTTTACCCATCTCTCTGCAGAATTTCCTCAATCACCGTTACTGGCTGAACCTTTAGGGTCCCTACTCTTGCTGACAGTGCAGTGTCGTGTTGGTGTATACCTTTTTCGAGTTTTAGTGCGCCGTTTGTAGAGTTTTTTCCAGGTTTTATAGGGATTCCCCCGACTACCGGGTGGACAGATGGACGATGATGTGTCTAGTGTTTCTAGGGCTTTTCCCGGAAGACTTTTACATAAGTCCGGATTCGCTCCAAACCCCATTAAGCTTAAGCGCCGAGAAGCAAAGTATCTGTCCGTCCTGCGTGGGGTTTAGCTGCTCCTCCCGATCAGGTAAATCAACTCTGTTATCATTTCAGTTTTCTGTGGTGGTATATTGGTTTTATGTTATGTGAATGTGGATTCTTACCAGAACCCAAGCCAGGGTTCCTCTATTCCATTTTCGGTTATTCTGTTTTAGCTTGAATCATATGGCTCGCACTCCATGAATTTATTCCGGTTATTTTATTTCTTTGCAGGGCGACGAGGATGGAAGGCTTGGAACCCTCGAGCCGGATCTATTCCACTTAGTTACTCTGGTGTCTGTGCTCAGAGTGGCTCGCAAGGTCTGAGATGGCGGGGTAAGGCTTTCACCTTCTCGGCACATTTCGTTTTGCCAGAGTAATATTTGCTATTAATAACTGTCCCCTTTCTCATACAGGAGCCCAGAATGGAATCGACAGTGGAGTTGAGCGATTATGCTAACCTCGTTATACTGACCCCTTCGCCTCGTCACGTTCTACCGTAACAGAGCCTTTTATTCTTTGTTAGCCACAGTTGGAAGGCGTTTACCCTGCATAACGTATCTACCAGCAGTGATACCTCCATCAGTCGTATTAGAATATTTCAGGAGTTACATACCCTAAGTGGGGTGGAGTGCGACTGTGTTGAAATCTTTTCCCCATGTTTATGCTACAGGCAGCATACTAGTGTCTCCTGTTACTCTTTCTATCTCTGGTTCTAGAGAACTATGCTAACCTTACATTTTTGTTTTGAATTCGCTGCCTATGCATGGAAATACGTATCTAGACATACGCAGTTAGAGTAAAACGGCCCATTTATTTTTCTAGTTCGCATTATTCATCATTGGAGAAATCATATACGTTGGTAATGCCGTTTACGGTTCGTAGGAATTTAATATGTCAGGTCCATGTCAGTTTCGTTTTTTTTTTTTTTTTTTTTTAGTTAACCCCTATCATTGGTAACTGACTACTTCTTCATGTACCCACGCAAGTCTTTGGTGGACTGGTACAACCCCCACCAGACCTTCACGCTCGTCTCAATGCGAGTCGTCGCTGACTCGGTTTACTTATATCGATTTCGTTTATATACATATGCTTCGTTCTTACATCTATATTTTGTTTTAGAAAACATATGTTGCATCTTGTGAATCTATATTTTGTTCTATGTATGTTTCGTTGTGTACATATATAATTCCTAAATACCTGGGCGCGTGCAGGGATGGCGACTGCCCCATTTGCTTTAATGGGTTTCGTCGACTCTGTTAAAATCGAAAATCCGGCTATTATACTCGCATTCCCTGATGCACGGTGCCTTTATATTCCAGTAGTTGTGACATACTCTAATTGTGTTCCCAACCGAATGTTGATACTGCACTTGGAATTTCTAACAACAGCGCCCAACAATTATTGGTTTATATACACATTCTAAACCGATTGTATTTTGGTGATTTCATTTTATACAGGCACGCCCAGTAAGTTACTAATCACGTTGATTTAACATTTCCCATCATGTCTATATGATGCAAATGGATGCTTATTCCGCTCCTCTAATCATTTGAAATCGTTGATACAGTTTGTATTGGTGGGTTCACGGTTTTTTTTTTTTTTTATCCCATTTTATTTCCGATACGTATATATATATATATACATCTTGCACTTATGTTAGCTCATGGCGCTTGTACGCCAACTTTCGATTTCCTTTTTTTTTCATGCCTATGATTCATATAGATACAGATATAGCTACACGTACGGTCTTTGTAACACAGCCCTATGAGTATGGGTTATTAACACTTATTAACATATGAATATTTTTGTTACATGCTTTTATATGGATTTAATGGTTCATTTGATAGTATACCTTGAGTATGAATTAAATCCATAACCATAATGTTTACTTCAATGTTTATAAGTAAATTTCATTTTTAATAGACTCCATACATGCTATATAGGTTAGAATACTACCATAAGGTAGAAGTACTTCAAAAAAAATGTCAGATTCCATATGCTAATGTCTTAAATGTCGTTGCCTCAGTTATGCTACCATATTTTTTTTTATATATATATACTTATGATCATAGCACAACACCTTGAACATCCATGCACAAGAAAATATTAACTTATCTGTAGAGAACAAGTAACTCCAGATCTAAACCGACTTTGGTTTAGAGTTTCTGGGGTTTCTACTCTATGGATTTATAGTCTACAACTAACCAGAACCTGGAAGGTGAAAGCCTTAAAATGGGTTCTGGTAAATGTAGTACTAAGATCAATCATACCATTAAATAGATTTTGTTTTTATATGTAGCCAATTCATAACATCATAAGATAGAATAGAAAGAATTTCAGAACATACCAAAATCTGCAAATGACCAACCTCCCAACCTTAGAGTCCTCTTTGTCTCCCAGGACTCACCCCCGAGCTGAGATCACCTCATAGAATAGATCAACCCCTAATCTGCCTAGGAGCAGCTTATTTAAGCTCATATTTCCCCAAAGCATGTTTCTAATTCTGCGTCCAGAATAGCAGGATGCTTTCTTTCCTGTTTAGCCTAGTGTAACACCCCCAAGTTCTATGCTTTTCAAATGAGACATTTGAACATAAATCCAAAGGGGAGTGGACCCCAGTGGATGATTATTGTGTGGATGTGGTTAAGTATTTAATTATGAAAAATAAATAAAATATTATGTATGCACTATGACCAGATGAGAACATGAGATCATATGCCTAATCCATGAGGTGATGGAAAATGAAAAAAGACTTTCCCCAAATCTTTCAAAAATCCTTGAAAGAAATTATTTCTAATTTAGATTTTTGAGGAAAAATCTAAATTTCCCCAATGAAGAGGAGTAGTTGGGAAGAGGTGAGAAAAAGCTGGAAAAGCTGAGGAAAAGCTTAAAGCGGCTTTAAAGAGTCCCAAAATGGGAAGCCTAGGCTAAACAGGAATAAAGCATCCTGAAATTCTGGACGCAGAATTGGAAACAGGCTTGGGGAAAGCACAGCTTAAATAAGCTGCTCCAGAACAGATTGAGGCTAGTCTGTTCAGGGGAGGATCTCTGCTCGGGGGTGAATCCTGGGAGGTAAAGAGGATTCTAAGGTTGGGAGGACTGGTCATAGTAGAGGTGTGCATGCATAAATTTAGAGATATCTGTAAGTCTGTGTTAAACATATCCCTGTTTTATGAAATTGTGATGTTATATTCCTTTATGCAATTTATGAAATTGTGATGTTATATTCCTTTATGCAATTTATGAAATTGTGATGTTATATTTCTTTATGCAATTTATGAAATTGTGATGTTATAGTACATTATGGAATGTATGAATTGTTATGTTATGTTGCATTATGCAACTGTTAGATGGATTAATGGTTCAGTAACTTATGTAATTGCAACTACAGCTATTGACAGTAGAGACAAATGGTTGGGTGTAGAGACAAGTACATGGTAGTAATGAGGTTTGAGATGATAGATCAAATTGAGCAGCCAATATAATAACTATGTATAGGTATAGATGGATATATTTTAAAGGAGTATTGAATGTCTGTGTGTATAAACAGAAGATGTTAAAACCCAGTACCCATGAACATTAAGTTCCAAACAACTAAATCTATCATAACAATACTGATGGCACAGAATTCACTGTGATCAATAACAGAAAGTAGGGAACAACAACACTCAGCTGTGTTATAATGGAAAGAATTGTAAAAATTAGAATTGACAGTATTCTATTAAATGTAATGGTACACATATGGAGGTAGCAGTTGAATCCTAACTAAGTACGAGGATCTAACACTAGGGATTCTAAACTACCCAGTTCAGTATTCTCTCCCTCCATTGGAGTGAAGCAATAAGAGCTGTTTCCTAGTTTTCCCCTGGAACAGTTGAATCTGTACCATAGTGTCACACCTGTTGAATGGTTATAACAGACAAATAAGGGGGGGAAAAAGCCTATTGAAAAATCTATTGTGTAATACAAGTTTGTGTGAGAGAAGATTGTAAGCATGTGTAAAATACCATGAATAGAGCATCTGGTTACCGTCCATAGAAAGTACTGGGAAAGTAGTGGAGCAATGGTGGTTAACTACGTGGAGATAAATGTATGCGAGGAGGCATACATATATACCTCGATGCTGAAACTTTAACATATTGAAAATGTTAGCAGGCCGGCAAACTGGGAAGTTTGATTAAGGGCCTAGTGATCATCCTGAACAGAAAACCTGAGAAATACAATATATAGACATATAAGTCTACTATATGAACTGAGAAGAGGGGAGGTCAAGCCCAAAAAAAAAAATCCTCATGGAAATTCTTGTATTCCATGGCTGTCTCTAAGTACTGAAAAGAATCTAAACCCCGGATAACAGTCTGCATTGTAGGTGATTCAGTATAAAAACTATAATTGTTATCGACGCATAAAGCGGAGAATATTGAGTTATGTTATATGGGTAGCACTCATCACCGGGGTGATGAATATAGACCTATTATGAATATCGACCTTAAGAGAGACATGTTGAATTTTATTTAGAGTAAAATGAACCACTTATAGAAGAGGAGTTAAGAAAGTTAGGAGGAGTAACCATGAGGCATATTGGATGTTACTAAATAATAATAGAATCCCATGATATAGAAAAAAAAAAAAAAAAAAATGGGTTTGGGAGACGTGACAAATGGTATCGGAGCTAAAGTTCAAAAATTGGGCAAGATATGTGCTCACAAAGAAATGGTTAACTGTTATAAATTTTTATGAATATTAAAAATATTTCTTCAAGTATAAAAATATCTTGGATATACTTTCAAGTATACATGTAACAGATGGTGAGGAAGTAGAAACATTGATATGGGAGTAATATGAGGAGGCTCATATACCAGAATGGTTAAACCTATAATAGGTTTACAAATGGAAACATATATCTCTCAGAAAAATAGCATTTCTATGTAAAATAATAGAGTATGAAAAAAAAAAGTTTATAATGACATATTCAGCTATTGTTCTACTATCATAGTTATGAAATTTCAGCGTTCATAAAGTGAAGATACTGAAATAATCTAAATACAGTAGAAAGGATAAATGCTGAAGTTAATGGAAAAGAAAGGGGAAAATGGTACTACCAGGAACATGCAGATGTTGAGCAAAGACTACAAGGAGGATAGGAGGTTTTCCATTCTAAAAACTGCTAAACTAAGTATTCCTTACTGTGATGAAAAAACAAGAGAAAAATGAATTTATATTTATTCCCTAGATACATAGAAAAGGGAACTTCTAGAGATAAGATAGTGGTATGTTCCTGAAAATTTTCTGTTCATTCAGATGTTCTATGGTATGAATTAGTTACATATAAACATTTAAGAGAATCTGGATGTTTGATTTTGGTACTACATTTAACATAACCCATCATCAGGCCTTCACCTATCAGATTCTGTCTTGTTGTAGACCAGCAACTCCATAGAGTAGGAACTCCAGAATATCTAAACCAAGGTTGGTCTAAATCTGAAGTTACTGGACCTCTATAGAGGATTAAATTTTTTGTATGTTCCTGAAAAAATAAAAAATAAAAAAAAAAATCAAAAATGTCCTGATATGCTTATGTGTATTGCGAGTTAAACATTATAGTAGCATTAAAATCTACACATGGTATGTAGCATAAAGAACGAAGGAAAAATATTAGAATATAAATTTCAGATAGGAGTCTTCTAACACTTATAATCTTTATAAGCTGCATATAGGAGCATACTAACAGCTATAATAGTGATGGAAAAAAAAAGAAGAAGAATTGTATTCTAGATAATCATGATGCTATTTATAAGGGTATAGCATTCATATCTGAAACATGTGCTACATCCCCAAAACATATTCTTACTCATTGACAAAACATTATATATAGAAAATCAAGTGCCTTATAAATAAGGGTTCTCTAGTCAATCATCATGGAAGACATGTAAGGATACTTTCAATGCCGAATACAAATGTCAAGCGAGTAAGTTAGCCTATGTAACTTGACTTTTAATCATCACAAACAGAAAAAAAAATCGACATGAGAGTAGGGCGTTAGGATTCCTAGAAATTATAGATCATTGTGAAGGTTTACATCATCTCTCCCCATTGAGTTAACCATTAGGGAAATCGAGTGAATCTTTGCTTGATATATATCATCACTTAAAAGATCGAATACATATACATGTATGTATAAAACAAAAAAAAGGAAAACATAGACGCCTATATCAAACCGTGGCAAGAATCCGTAACCATAGGTTTTTCTTTATAACAGGCACGCACGCTATACCCCTATATAGCTATGAATCATAAGTACAAATACACATATAACCAAGAAAAAAAAAGGGGGAATTTGTAAATACGAATTTATTAGTATTAAAAAACGAAATATATATGTATGATTTGTATGACTGTTTTAACAAAGGCGTAGTGAAGATTATACGTGTGTGTCAGAAATGAAAAAAATATATCTATATGCCGCCGTGACTGTAAGATGAGCCAAACTCATTGTGCGGGCCGGTTTGTACCATCCAGGCTCGCTAATGATCGTCTCGGTGTTAAATACAATGAAAATCAAAGTAACGAGAATAATACCATATGATTCGTAGCAATGAGCACAACTGCAATGTAAAAATCGAAACCAGAAACCTAATTTAATTGCACCAGACGTGCCATACAACCAATTATGCGCCCAACAGCGAGTACCATATCAATACTAAGCGCCACAATAATAATTCCATTTCGAGTAACTCTGGTGGAATGGTTAGATTTTTTCAGAGTGGTAAATGAAAGTAGACGGGCTCCAGGATAAAAAAAAAAACCTCGACTATAATGATTACTGCGATCTGCCTCCTAAATTAAAGCAATAAAAATCTCTGTTAAGCAACAACAAAAACGAAATGGGCCGCGGCAATTAGAAGGCCGTTGGATGAACGAAAGCACTGTGAAATAACGCCTCCACAGTGATGGTTCATAGCAGGATCTAAATGCCTTGCTCGAGCTTCCTGCAACGTATGTCAACTATTTTTATATATCAGTGGTGTTTGAAAAAAAAAAACCCCCCCCAAGCCAGCGTAACAGGAACGAAGATCGTGAGGTAGGCTAATATCACCCAAACAAAGATAGTGGGCAAACGCTCTGAGTTTAGTTCCAGGAGGTGGAGTACCGATATAACAAATCGGTATCCTGGCCTCACCGAACACATCAGTACAGACGAAATAAACAAATTTAAGCACGGTTCGATACTTCAAAAGGAAAAGAAATAAACCCGCACTAGTGAAGATAGGTTAGACCTCAGCCCACAGGGGACAGACCGAGGTATGAAGCTCCTGCCCTCTCTGCGCAACCATATGATATCTGGTTAAGCGCTGTAGAAAAAAAAAGAGAGCCTCGATAGGAAAGATCTGGGGAAATAAGGTGACTGACGGAGTTCCCATTTATAATAACACCGAACCCTCAGTCCAATATAGCAGAACCTCCATAGATCCCAAGGTGGTTTAAGAAAACCATCTGCGATGACCGAAGAGTACCAGGTACCCGAATGGGCTTGGAGGAGACAGGGTGTTACTGCTCGCCGTCGTCCGGTCATTGCAATAGCTGGTGCGGGACGCAGTGCACTCAGCACTCGTTTCAATCGATTTGACAATATCAACTTCTGCCTGCCAAGTTCTTGATGGACCGCACTGGTTACTCCTCTCCCACGTATAGTTCCTGCAATCAAGAAAAGAAATATATAACAAAATCCCAAAAATGCAATCGCTCACTTACACGTTAAAAACCCAGATGTATCAATCCTTGTATTTGACGGCATATACAATCTTTGAAACGTACCGGGAGTAAATACCAGGCGAAGGAACACGCAGCACGTGTAGAGACGGGGCTCAAATCAGAAAAATTGGGTTAAGCCACTGCTCCTACCACCGGTCTGCTGTACGGTGGTGAACCCGGTATAGGGTTAGTTAGTACACCGGTGGCCACGCCACGGATCGAGCCTGAAAAAAAAAATGAATAATAAACGCCAACCAGTCTTGAAACAATACCGATCTGGGCGATCCGTCTCACACAACTTAATGATTCAACAGCCGACATATTCCGTAACCCTGGCTATACCTGATAGTAGCTAATTCTAGGGTATATGCGCAGAGATCCCTGGTCTCCAATTTAGTTTGGTTATGTAATACCTCCGCGGGAAGGGCACAACCGCTTTCGTCGACTGGTATCGACCGAGGTGGCAAATAAAAATAATTATTGTAAGATTGTATTACCTCGGATGATATAATTGCGTGTTATGCGTTAGCGTTTGCACAAAATTCATTGACCGAGCCAATGGTATATATATATATGAGTTAAATAACCATACAAACTAGGAATCAATACATATAAGTGTTGTCTATGATGCCCATAGGCGTTATGCCGATACATAGGTCAATACATATGTGGTTTATTCCAAACTATATAGTGAAGATCTATAATATACATATGCTTGGTATCGAGGGTTGATATACATATGCTTTACATGTGTAATACATGGGATGTAGGTATTATATATATAATACCTTATGGAATCGAAAGTCGATGTTTATATGTATACGTTATATATATATATGTTCTATATATATATGTTCTATATGGGATACATGGATTATATATGCGATATATATAAGGCCTTAGGGAATAAACCAACCAAACGTACATAGAGCTATAAGAAATCTATAAAAGATTTAGAAATTCATGTAAAGGGGGTAAAGCAAACTTAGGTAGCATTGAATACTAGTAAGAGAAAATAGTGTAAATTGGGTAACTGGAAAGGAATACTCCAAGAGTCTAAAGGGAAATCAATACCACTTTTGCACTAAATTACTCAAAGGGAAAAATAAAAAATAAAAAAATTCCGTTAACTAGAGGTGTTACAAATGGTTAAGTTAATACATACCCTCTCACATATTAAACATTCAATCTTGAATAGTAAATGTTGGCATTTTCTCATGGAACGAATGGGTCTATATTCACATAGGCCATATATGTACTTATGAGAACTTTTGATTTTATATATATGTCAAGTTTAATCAAGTGGTTAGTTGGATGTATATATATAAGTATATAAGTGACATAAAAACATGCGTTCGGAATAGGTGTTCATTCATATATTGATGTGCACGTATATGTATAAAATATATAACGGTGACACCTAGAGTTATGCTCATCTTAATTACTTTTTGGTAAGTGATACTATATGTAGGTTGCACCTTTATATATACATGTAAGTTTTATATTTGTATATAGATGTTGCATGTGGACATGTAGATGGTATAGATATGTGAGTGCTTGAAAATGATTATACATAGGGGCCCCAAGGGAAACATGTTATCTTATGTATATAGGGGAACTATATACATGGAAAAAAAAAATAAAAAAAAATTATAAAAGGGATTATTTTATATATATATATGGTAGCACTTTCAAAAAGGCTTTGAACTTATATATGAATATATATGAATATAGGGATATATATATATATTCCTCAAATTAATATTGCCAAGGCTATATATATATATATATATATATATATATATCATGGTTACTTATACAATAAGGTTGGAAATATATATGATATATAAAAACCTAGTGGATATATATATATGCTCATGAGATGTATATTGCCCAAGGCTTGAGATGTAAGTAGTATATGAGTAAGTGGAAGATGTATCCTATAAATAAGGCATTACATTGAGTTAGGCATGAATGAATGAAGGGGTAAATTAAAAATTTTCCCGATGATTTACTTAAGGAAGAATATTCTTGTAATAGTGGAAGAATGATTTCTTAATTATTTATTTATATTCTTCCAGCTTGGTATATTTTATAAGTTTTGAGATAATGAGTAAAAGAATTGGATTATGGAGAAGTGATATTTCTCTCATAAGAAAAAAAAACAAATAGAGATTTAAAAATAAAAGCATGAGAGATTTATGGGTTGCTTTTTGCTAGAAAAATGGAATGCTTTTATGCATTTAAAAAGAAGGAATTCTTTTATGACTCAGGAAAAAAGTTGGAATACTTTTATGATTTATCAAAATCTTTTTCCATTTTAATTAATTCTATAAGCCGATGAGAGAAATAGAAGAGAGGGACTAGCAAAGCATGAACATACGATTAAAAGTAAATGCATAAATTACGGTGAGTCTTTGAAAAATGGGAAAGCGTGTCAAATTTATTTTTGGCATTATCAAGTATTGATATTTGAGAATGTGATGAATTATAGAAATTTCATTTATCACTAGAAAAGGAAACATGTATTCTCACTATAAAATTTTTTGGTGTAAATTTTATTAAAGTTAAATTTCTTGAGTCTTAAATTCAAAGACGAGAGAAATGATGTGAAATCATACAGACCTACAAACCGAGAGAAAAGAGGATGAGGTTAGTATTTTGGACTTGGGTGTGGGGAAACCCATCGGCTCCAAATTTGTTCACTTAAGTTTTGAACTAGTGGATACAATTTCATGTGAGAGGTAGGCATGGAATTGTAGAGATTATTAATGAGTCTAGTTGTTACTAATTAAATTGATTAACTAACAAAAGAAACAATGAAAAGATACTAGAAGTACAACTATAAAATGAGAAAGGGTAAGCATAACCATGCATATGATACAATTGTTTTCTCTCATTTATGAGTACTAATGAAAAAAGTTGAAAAATTGTTTAGACAAGTGTGTAACAAGAAATTGGGCACTCTGGGAAACAAAGAGGAAAAAAGGTGAAGATAAATCACCTAGAAAATCCGAGAAAAGTTGAGCCCGAACCAAGTTGCGTGAGGAAAGAATCTCAGCGAAAAACAAGAAAGGATAAGTAGTGTACTAAAAGTGCACTAAACTATTATGAACTCGAGCAGTTTGATTAATAACTGAATGTCTTAAGTTATTGAAATGCGGAATGCTTTGTTGTGAATTATCAATTATATGTACCTGATATTACTTACATGGGTATGAATTGTGGACGAGAGAAACGAGAATAAAAGATCTTCCATACAGGACTTCTTGCAAAGAAGTAGGAAGAAAACCCATTGCATAAGGCATCGATGGACTAGAGTGGAGGCACGAGAGTACTCTGCTGGAAACTAATGGATTATACATTAGCCCTACCATTGCTTATTAAATTTCACGATATATTTCATGTCTCCTTGTTGGAAAAGAAAAGTTATAATTTTTGTACATGATGCTTCTCACATGATTGATTTGAAATGTGGTCCGGTGGAACCCGAAGAGGAATTTCCTTCCAAAGTCGCTTCAAAGATGAAAGCGAGAAGAAATGAATTGTGAAAGTGAGCGATGAGCTCAGAGTAAAGGTGCGGTGGAGCGCGTTCTTGCTAAAAAGCTACACGGCACGAGAGAAGCTCGGATGAGGGAAAAGCATTCATAATTATGTTCAAAATCAACTAGTAGGTAGTTGTCAACACCGAGGACGCGTGTTTAATTTCGAAGGGGAATATGTAACACCCCCAAGTTCTATGCTTTTCAAATGAGACATTTGAACATAAATCAAGGGGAGTGGACCCGATGGATGATTATTGTGTGGATGTGGTTAAGTATTTAATTATGAAAAATAAATAAAATATTATGTATGCACTATGACCGGATGAGAACATGAGATCATATGCCTAATCCATGAGGTGATGGAAAAGGAAAAAAAGACTTTCCCCCAAATCTTTCAAAAATCCTTGAAAGAAATTATTTCTAATTTAGATTTTTTGAGGGAAAAAATCTAAATTTCCCCAATGAAGAGGAGTAGTTGGGAAGAGGTGAGAAAAAAAAGTCTGGAAAAAGGCGAGGAAAAGCTTAAAGCGACTTTAAAGAGTCCCAGAATGGGAAGCCTAGGCTAAACGAGGAATAAAGCATCCACGAAATTCCGGACGCGGGAATTGGAAACGAGGCTTGGGGAAAGCACGGCTTAAATAAAGTCTGCTCCGGAACAGATTGAGGCTAGTACGATTCGGGGAGGATCTGCTGCTCGGGGGTGAATCCGGGAGGTAAAGAGGATTCTAAGGTTGGGAGGATTTGGTCATAGTAGAGGTGTGCATGCATAAATTTGGAGATATCCGTAAGTCCGTGTTAAACATATCCCCTGTTTTATGAAATTGTGATGTTATATTCCTTTATGCAATTTATGAAATTGTGATGTTATATTTCTTTATGCAATTTATGAAATTGTGATGTTATAGTACATTATGGAATGTATGAATTGTTATGTTATGTTGCATTATGCAAGCTGTTAGATGGATTAATGGTTTAGTAACTTATGTAATTGCAACTACGATTATTGAGTGAGAGACAAATGGTTGGGTGTAGAGGCGAGTACATGGTAGTAATGAGGTTTGAGATGATAGATCAAATTGAAGCGACCAATATAATAACTATGTATAGGTATAGATGGATATATTTTAAAGGAGTATTGAATGTACTGTGTGTATAAACGAAAGATGTTAACAACCCGTCACCCATGAACATTAAGTTCCAAACAACTAAATCTATCATAACAATACGATGACACATAATTCACTCGTGATCAATAACGGAAAGTAGGGAACAACAACACTCGATTTGTGTTACAATGGAAAGAATTGTAAAAATTAGAATTGACGAGTATTCTATTAAATGTAATGGTACACATATGGAGGTAGCAGTTGAATCCTAACTAAGTACGAGGATCTAACACTAGGGATTCTAAACTACCCGGGTTCGGTATTCTCTCCCTCCATTGGAGTGAAGCAATAGGAGATCTGTTTCCTTGTTTTCCCACTGGAACGGTTTAATCTGTACCATAGTGTCACACCCTGTTGAATGGTTATAACGAGACAAATAAGAATCCTATTGAAAAATATATTGTGTAATACAAGTTTGTGTGAGAGAAGATTGTAAGCATGTGTAAAATACCATGAACAGAGCATCTGGTTACCGTCGATAGAAACTACTTTGGGAAAGTAGTGGAGCAATGGTGGTTAAGCTGCGTGGAGATAAATGTATGCGAGGAGGCATACATATATACTTCGATGCTTGAAACTTTAACATATTGAAAATGTTAGCGAGCCGACAAGCTCGGGGAATTTTGATTAAGGGCCTAGTGATGATCCCGAACAGAAAACCCGAGAAATACAATATATAGACATATAAGTCTACTATATGAGCCGAGAAGAGGAGGTCAAGCCCAAAAAAAATCCTCATGGAAATTCTTGTATTCCATGGGCCATCTGTAAGTACTCGAAAATAATCTAAACCCGGATAACGACTGCATTGTAGGTGATTCGAGTATAAAAACTATAATTGTTATCGACGCATAAAGCGGAGAATGTTGAGTTATGTTATATGGGTAGCACTCATCAGGGGGTGATGAATATAGAACTATTATGAATATCGACCTTAAGAGAGACATGTTGAATTTTTATTCGAGTAAAATGAACCACTTATAGAAGAGGAGTTAAGAAAGTTAGGAGGAGTAACCATGAGGCATATTGGATGTTACTAAATAATAATAGAATCCCATGATATAGAAAATGGGTTTGGGAAGACGTGACAAATGGTATCGGAGCTAAAGTTCAAAAAAATTGGGCAAGATATGTGCTCACAAAGAAATGGTTAAGCTGTTATAAATTTTTTATGAATATTAAAAATATTTCTTCAAGTATACAAATATCTTGGATATACTTTCAAGTATACATGTAACGGATGGTGAGGAAGTAGAAACATTGGTATGGGAGTAATATGAGGAGGCTCATATACCGGAGAGTGGTTAAACCTATAATAGGTTTACAGCTGGAAAGCAGATATCTCTCGAGAAAAAATAGCATTTCTATGTAAAATAATAGAGTATGAAAAAAAGTTTATAATGACATATTCGACTATTGTTCTACTATCATAGTTATGAAATTTCAGCGTTCATAAAGTGAAGATCTTGAAATCATCTAAATACTGATAGAAAGGATAAATGCTGAAGTTAATGGAAAAGAAAGGGGAAAAATGGTACTACCAGGAACATGCAGATGTCGAGCGAAGACTACAAGGAGGATAGAGGTTTTCCATTCTAAAAACTGCTAAACTAAGTATTCCTTCTTGTGATGAAAAAACAAGAGAAAAATGAATTTATAATTATTCCCTAGATACATAGAAAAGGGAACTTCTAGAGATAAGATAGTGGTATGTTCCCGAAAATTTTCTGTTCATTCGGATGTTCTATGAGTATGAATTAGTTACATATAAACATTTAAGAGAATCTGGATGTTTGATTTTTGGTACTACATTTAACAGAACCCATCATCGGGCCTTCACCTATCGGATTACGTCTTGTTGTAGACCAACAACTCCATAGAGTAGGAACTCCGAATATCTAAACCAAGGTTGGTCTAAATCGCAGTTACTCTGGACCTCTATAGAGGAGTTAAATTTCTTGTATGTTCACGATCAAAAATGTCCTGATATGCTTATGTGTATTGCGAGTTAAACATTATAGTAGCATTAAAAATCTACACATGGTATGTAGCATAAAGAACGAAGGAAAAAATATTAGAATATAAATTTCGGATAGGAGTCTTCTAACACTTATAATCTTTATAAAGCTGCATATAGGAGCATACTAACAGCTATAATGGTGATGGAAAAAAGAAGAAGAAAAATTGTATTCTAGATAATCATGATGCTATTTATAAGGGTATAGCATTCATATCACAAAACATGTGCTACATCCAAAACATATTCTTACTCATTGACAAAACATTATATATAGAAAATCAAGTGCCTTATAAATAAGGGTTCTCTAGTCAATCATCATGGAAGACATGTAAGGATACTTTCAATGCCGAATACAAATGTCAAGCGAGTAAGTTAGCCTATGTAACTTGACTTTTAATCATCACAAACAGAAAAAAAAATCGACATGAGAGTAGAGGCGTTAGCATTCCTAGAAATTATAGATCATTGTGAAGGTTTACATCATCTCTCCCCATTGAGTTAACCATTAGGGAAATCGAGTGAATCTTTGCTTGATATATATCATCACTTAAAAGATCGAATACATATACATGTATGTATAAAACAAAAAAAAGGAAAAACATAGACGCCTATATCAAACCGTGGCAAGAATCCGTAACCATAGGTTTTTCTTTATATGACGAAAGCGCACGCTTTATACCCCTATATAGCTATGAATCATAAGTACAAATACACATATAAGCAAGAGGGGGAATTTGTAAATACGAATTTATTAGTATTAAAAAATGAAAATATATATGTATGATTTGTATATCATGTTTTAACAAAGGCGTAGTGAAGATTATACGTGTGTGTCGAAATGAACAAAATATATCTATATGCCGCTAGTGATCATGTAAGACGAGCCAAACTCATTGTGCGGGTCAGTTTGTACCATCCGAGGCTTGCTAATGATCGTCTCGGTGTTAAATACAATGAAAATCAAAGTAACGAGAATAATACCATATGATTCATAGCAATGAGCACAACGCGCAATGTAAAAATCGAAACCGGAAAACCTAATTTAATTGCACCGGACGTGCCATACAACCAATTATGCGCCCAACAGTAGTACCATATCAATACTAAGCGCCACAATAATAATTCCATTTCGAGTAACTCGGCGGAATGGTTAGATTTTTTCGAGTGGTAAATGAAAGTAGACGGGCTCCGGGATAAAAAAACCTCAACTATAATCATTACTGCGATCCGCTCTAAATTAAAGCAATAAAAAATCTACATGTTAAGCAACAAAAAAAAAGAAATGGGCCGCGGCAATTAGAAGGCCGTTGGATGAACGAAAAGCACCCCTGTGAAATAACGCCTCCACGGTGATGGTTCATAAAGCGGGATCTAAATGCCTTGCTCAAGCTTCCCGCAACGTATGTCAACTATTTATATATATCGGTGGTGTTTGACAAGCCGCGCGTAACGAGAACGAAGATCGTGAGGTAGGCTAATATCACCCAAACAAAGATAGTGGGCAAAGGCTCGAGTTTAGTTCCGGGAGGTGGAGTACCGATATAACAAATCGGTATCCCTGGCCTCACCGAGACACATCAGTACGGGGACGAAATAAACAAATTTAAGCACGGTTCGATACTTCGAAGGAAAAGAAATAAACCCGCGCTAGTGAGGACGAGTTAGACCTCGGCCCATGAGGGACGGATCGAGGTATGAGCTCCCCGCCTCTCTGCGCAACCATATGATATCCGGTTAAGCGCCTGTAGAAAAAAAGAGACCTCGATAGGGAAAGATGCGGGGAAATAAGGCGACTCACGGAGTTCCCATTTTATAATAACACCGAACCCTCGGTCCCAATATAGCGAAAACCTCCATAGATCCGAAGGTGGTTTAAGAAAACCATCTGCGATGACCGAAAGAGTACGGTACCCGAATGGGCTTGGAGGAGACGAGGCGTTGCGCTCGCCGTCGTCCGTTCATTGCAATATCCGGTGTGGGACGCGGTGCACTCGGCACTCGTTTCAATCGATTTGACAATCTCAACTTCTGCTGCCAAGTTCTTGATGGACCGCACCGGTTACTCCCTCTCCCACGTACAGTTCTCGCAATCAAGAAAAGAAATATATAACAAAATCCCGAAAATGCAATCGCTCACTTACACGTTAAAAAACCCGGATGTATCAATCCTTTTGTCGGCGGCATATACAATCTTTGAAACGTACGGGAGTAAATACCGAGGCGAAGGAACACGCAGACGACGTGTAGAGGCGGGGCTCAAATCGGGAAAAAATTAGGTTAAGCCATTGCTCCTACTGCCGGTCTCGTTTGTACGGTGGTGAACCCGGTATAGGGTTAGTTAGTACACGGTGGCCACGCCATGGATCAAGCCTCGAAAAAAAAATGAATAATAAACGCCAACCGAGTCTTGAAACTTGATACCGATCTCGGGCAATCCGTCTCACACAACTTAATGATTCAACAGTGAGACATATTCCGTAACCCCGGCTATACCTGACGGTAGCTAATTGTAGGGTATATGCACAGAGATCCCTGGTCTCCAATTTAGTTTGGTTATGTAATACCTCACGCGGGAAGGGCACAGCGCTTTCGTCGATCGGTATCGACCGTAGGAGTGGCAAATAAAAATAATTATTGTAAGATTGTATTACCTCGGATGATATAATTGCGTGTTATGAGTTAGCGTTTGCACAAAAATTCATTGACCGAGCCAATGGTATATATATATATGAGTTAAATAACCATACAAACTAGGAATCAATACATATAAGTGTTGTCTATGATGCCCATAGGCGTTATGCAGACTACATAGGTCAATACATATGTGGTTTATTCCAAACTATATAGTGAAGATCTATAATATACATATGCTTGGTATCGAGGGTTGATATACATATGCTTTACATGTGTAATACATGGGATATAGGTATTATATATATAATACCTTATGGAATCGAAAGTCGATGTTTATATGTATACGTTTTATATATATATGTTCTATATATATATGTTCTATATGGGATACATGGATTATATATGCGATATATATAAGGCCTTAGGGAATAAACCAACCAAATGTACATAAAGCTATAAGAAATCTATAAAAGATTTAGAAATTCATGTAAAGTGGGTAAAGCAAACTTAGGTAGCATTGAATACTAGTAAGAGAAAATAGTGTAAATTGGGTAACTGGAAAGGATACTCCAAGAGTCTAAAGGGAAATCAATACCACTTTTGCACTAAATTACTCAAAGGGATTCCGTTAACTAGAGGTGTTACAAATGGTTAAGTTAATACATACCCTCTCACATATTAAACATTCAATCTTGAATAGTAAATGTTGGCATTTTCTCATGGAACGAATGGGTCTATATTCACATAGGCCATATATGTACTTATGAGAACTTTTGATTTTATATATATGTCAAGTTTAATCAAGTGGTTAGTTGGATGTATATATATAAGTATATAAGTGACATAAAAACATGCGTTCGGAATAGGTGTTCATTCATATATTGATGTGCACGTATATGTATAAAATATATAACGGTGACACCTAGAGTTATGCTCATCTTAATTACTTTTTTGGTAAGTGATACTATATGTAGGCTGCACCTTTATATATACATGTAAGTTTTATATTTGTATATAGATGTTGCATGTGGACATGTAGATGGTATAGATATGTGAGTGCTTGAAAATGATTATACATAGGGGCCCCAAGGGAAATATGTTATCTTATGTATATAGGGGGAACTATATACATGGATTATAAAAGGGATTATTTTATATATATATATGGTAGCACTTTCAAAAAGGCTTTGAACTTATATATGAATATATATGAATATAGGGATATATATATATTCCTCAAATTAATATTGCCAAGGCTATATATATATATATATATCATGGTTACTTATACAATAAGGTTGGAAATATATATGATATATACAAACCTAGTGGATATATATATATATATATATGCTCATGAGATGTATATTGCCCAAGGCTTGAGATGTAAGTAGTATATGAGTAAGTGGAAGATGTATCCTATAAATAAGGCATTACATTGAGTTAGGCATGAATGAATGAAGGGGTAAATTAAAATTTTCCTGATGATTTACTTAAGGAAGAATATTCTTGTAATAGTGGAAGAATGATTTCTTAATTATTTATTTATATTCTTCCAGTTGGTATATTTTATAAGTTTTGAGATAATGAGTAAAAGAATTGGATTATGGAGAAGTGATATTTCTCTCATAAGACAAATACTAGATTTAAAAATAAAAGCATGAGAGATTTATGGGTTGCTTTTGCTAGAAAAATGGAATGCTTTTATGCATTAAAAAGAAGGAATTCTTTTATGACTCAGGAAAATATTGGAATACTTTTATGATTTATAAAATCTTTTCCATTTTAATTAATTCTATAAGCCGATGAGAGAAATAGAAGAGAGGGACTAGCAAAGCATGAACGTACAATTAAAATTAAATGCATAAATTCTGGTGAGTCTTTGAAAAAGGGGAAACTGTGTCAAATTTACTTTTGGCATTATCAAGTATTGATATTTGAGAATGTGATGAATTATAGAAATTTCATTTATCACTAGAAAAGGAAACATGTATTCTCACTATAAAATTTTTTGGTGTAAATTTTATTAAAGTTAAATTTCTTGAGTCTTAAATTCAAAGACAGAGAAATGATGTGAAATCATACAGCTACAAACCGAGAGAAAAGAGGATGAGCCGTATTTTTGGACTTGGGTGTGGGGGGAAACCCATCGGCTCCAAATTTGTTCACTTAAGTTTTGAACTAGTGGATACAATTTCATGTGAGAGGTAGGCATGGAATTGTAGAGATTATTAATGAGTCTAGTTGTTACTAATTAAATTGATTAACTAACAAAAGAAACAATGAAAAGATACTAGAAGTACAACTATAAAATGAGAAAGGGTAAGCATAACCATGCATATGATACAATTGTTTTCTCTCATTTATGAGTACTAATGAAAAAGTTGAAAAATTGTTTAGACAAGTGTGTAACAGGAAATTGGGCACTACGGAAACAAAGAGGAAAAAGGTGAAGATAAATCACCTAGAAAATCCAGAAAAAGTCTGAGTCGAACCAAGTTGCGTGAGGAAAGAATCTCACTCGAAAAACAAGAAAGGATAAGTAGTGTACTAAAAGTGCACTAAACTATTATGAACTCTGAACGGTTTGATTAATAATTGAATGTATTAAGTTATTGAAATGCGGAATGCTATTGTGAATTATCAATTATATGTACCTGATATTACTTACATTGGTATGAATTGTGCACGAGAGAAACCGAGAATAAAAGATCTTCCATACGAGACTACTTGCAAAGAAGTAGGAAGAAAACCCATTGCATAAAGCATCGTTAAATAGAGTGGAGGCGAGGAGAGTACTCTGCTGGAAACTAATGGCTTATACATTAGCCCTACCATTGCTTATTAAATTTCCTCGATATATTTCATGTCTCCTTGTTGGAAAAGAAAAGTTATAATTTTTGTACATGATGCTTCTCACATGATTGGTTTGAAATGTGGTCCGAGGTGGAACCGGAAGAGGAATTTCCTTCCAAAGTCGCTTCAAAGATGAAAGCGAGAAGAAATGAATTGCGAAAGTGAACAGCATGAGCTCGAGTAAAGGTGCGGTGGAGCACTTTATCGCTAAAAAGCTACATGGCACGTGAGAAGCTCGGATGAGGGAAAAGCATTCATAATTATGTTCAAAATCAACTAGTAGGTAGTTGTCAACATCGAGGATGGTGTTTAATTTCGGAGGGGAATATGTAACACCCCCAAGTTCTATGCTTTTCAAATGAGACATTTGAACATAAATCCAAAGGGGAGTGGACCAGGTGGATGATTATTGTGTGGATGTGGTTAAGTATTTAATTATGAAAAATAAATAAAATATTATGTATGCACTATGACCGAGATGAGAACATGAGATCATATGCCTAATCCATGAGGTGATGGAAAAAGGAAAAAAGACTTTCCCCAAATCTTTCAAAAATCCTTGAAAGAAATTATTTTCGAATTTAGATTTTTTGAGGAAAAATCTAAATTTCCCCAATGAAGAGGAGTAGTTGGGAAGAGGTGAGAAAAAAAAGCTGGAAAAGCTGAGGAAAAGCTTAAAGCGACTTTAAAGAGTCCTGGAATGGGAATCCTAGGCTAAACGGGAATAAAGCATCCCGAAATTCTAGACTGCGGAATTGGAAACGAGGCTTGGGGAAAGCACGGCTTAAATAAGACCTGCTCGCAACGGTTGAGGCTAGTCCGTACGGGGGAGGATCTGCTGCTCGGGGGTGAATCCTGAGGTAAAGAGGATTCTAAGGTTGGGAGGACTGGTCATAGTAGAGGTGTGCATGCATAAATTTAGAGATATCTGTAAGTCTGTGTTAAACATATCCCCTGTTTTATGAAATTGTGGTGTTATATTCCTTTATGCAATTTATGAAATTGTGATGTTATATTCCTTTATGCAATTTATGAAATTGTGATGTTATATTTCTTTATGCAATTTATGAAATTGTGACGTTATAGTACATTATGGAATGTATGAACTGTTATGTTATGTTGCATTATGCAAGCTGTTAGATGGATTAATGGTTCAAGTAACTTATGTAATTGCAACTACGACTATTGATAGTAGAGACAAATGGTTGGGTGTAGAGACGAGTACATGGTAGTAATGAGGTTTGAGATGATAGATCAAATTGAGCGACGATATAATAACTATGTATAGGTATAGATGGATATCTTTTAAAGGAGTATTGAATGTCCGTGTGTATAAACGAAAGATGTTAACAAACCCGAGTACCCATGAACATTAAGTTCCAAACAACTAAATCTATCATAACAATGTCGATGGCACTGGTATTCACTCGTGATCAATAACGAGAAAGTAGGGAACAACAACACTCGCGTGTGTTACAATGGAAAGAATTGTAAAAATTAGAATTGACGTATTCTATTAAATGTAATGGTACACATATGGAGGTAGCGAGTTGAATCCTAACTAAGTACGAGGATCTAACACTAGGGATTCTAAACTACCCATTTTCGGTATTCTCTCCCTCCATTGGAGTGAAGCAATAGGAGAGTCGTTTCCTAGTTTTCCCTGAGCAGATTGAATAGTCTGTACCATAGTGTCACACTCGTTGAATGGTTATAACAGACAAATAAGGGGAAAAGCCAATTGAAAAATCTATTGTGTAATACAAGTTTGTGTGAGAGAAGATTGTAAGCATGTGTAAAATACCATGAACGAGCATGCGGGTTACCGTCCATAGAAACTACCGGGAAAGTAGTGGAGCAATGGTGGTTAGCTGCGTGGAGATAAATGTATGCGAGGAGGCATACATCTATACCTCGATGCTTGAAACTTTAACATATTGAAAATGTTAGCGAGCCGACAAGCCGGGAAGTTTGATTAAGGGCCTAGTGATCATCACGAACAGAAAAACTACGAGAAATACAATATATAGACATATAAGTCTACTATATGAAATGAGAAGAGGGAGGTCAAGCCCAAAAAAAATCCTCATGGAAATTCTTGTATTCCATGGTACATCCCGCATGAAAGTGCTTGAAAAAGAATCTAAACCCCGGATAACGAGTGCGCATTGTAGGTGATTTAGTATAAAAACTATAATTGTTATCGACGCATAAAGCGAGAGAATATTGAATTATGTTATATGGGTAGCACTCATCACCGGGGTGATGAATATAGACCTATTATGAATATCGACCTTAAGAGAGACATGTTGAATTTTATTCAGAGTAAAATGAACCACTTATAGAAGAGGAGTTAAGAAAGTTAGGAGGAGTAACCATCAGGCATATTGGATGTTACTAAATAATAATAGAATCCCATGATATAGAAAAAAAAGAAAAAAAAAAAGGGTTTGGGAGACGTGACACCTAGGCTTCCCATTTTGGGACTGTTTAAAGCTGCTTTAAGCTTTTCCTCAGCTTTTCCAGCTTTTTCTCACCTCTTCCCAACTACTCCTCTTCATTGGGGAAATTTAGATTCCTCCTCAAATCTGAAAATTAATTTCTTTCAAGGATTTTTTGAAAGATTATGAGATTTGTTGCCTTATCCATCCTCATGGATTTGGCAAGTGATCTCTAATTCTCATCTTGGTCAAAATGCACCATCATTTTATTTATTTCCTCAAATAAAATATGCAATTACATTCACACCACACTTATCCCTTTGGGGTCCACCCCTTAGGATTTAAGTTCAAATGTCTAACTTTAAAAATTCAACACACAAATTGGGGGTGTTACATATTCCCTACGAAATTAAACACAGTCCTCGGTGTTGTTATTTAACTACTAGAGTTCATTTAAACGAGAAATGGATATTTCTCTCATCATTTCGACTTTCCCTTTCCCCGAGGTGGCTTCTTTCGGCGAGTAAAGTGCTTCCACCTTTGCACTTTTACTACGGCCAGCCGTTCGTTTCTCAATTCAATTTCTTCCCGCTCCAATATTTGAAAGCGGCTCCGGCGGAAACTCCCCTTACGGTTCCACCGTACAACATTCCAATCAACTATGTGAGAAGTATCATGCACATATCTTTTTAATAATGAAACATGAAACACATTATGCACTTTAACATGGGGTGGTAAGGCCAGCTTGTAAGCCACTGGTTCCACCCTTTCTAAAACATCAAAAGGCCCATAATATCTAGGTGCAAGTTTTGCACAACTTCCGACATAAAGTGCTCTTTTTGGGTTTGATGCGTAAATACACATGATCCCCCACTTTGAATTCTCGGTGTACTCTTTTCTTACTCACTAGTAAGCTTTTCCGGCGATCTTGTGCTTTGTCTTGATATTTCTTTGTATCTCGTTTGACAATTCTTTCCATCTCTTGTAGTGCATACCGGTCCCAACACCCGGTTTATCCTCGTGTTGACTCCGTACCAAGGGAGTACGACACTTTCTCCCATAAAGTGCTTCAAACGGACTCATCTTAACAGAGGATTGGTAACTATTATTATAAGCAAACTCGCCTAGATGAAGATACTCTTCCCACTGTGATGGCCTATCCATCACATACATTCTCGACATATCCTCTAAAATTTGATTTGTCCTTCTGTTTCCCCATCGGTTTCGAGGGTGATAGGCGGTACTAAAATTCAATTTAGTACCCATTCTCGCAAACAATCCTTTCCAAAATGCGACTGTGAACTTAGCATCCCGTGCTCGAAACAATCACCTTGGGAACTCCATGAAGCCTTACTATTTCCTTTAGGAAAACGTTTGCTACCCGAGTCGTTCCAAAGGTAGATTTTACCGTGCATAAAGTGGGTGCACTTTGGTGAGAGTGTCTACTACTACCATTACCGAATCATGCCGATATTTGTTTTTGGGTAATCCTCTTATAAAATCCATGGAAATTGTGTCCCATTTCCATATCGCAATCGGCAAAGGTTTAAAAAGTCTCTCATTTTGAAAAGTTGATGCTCAACTTTGACTAGCTCCGACACTCCATACATTTACTCAAATATTCTGCCACATCTCTTTTCATTCCCGGCTAGAAAAACTTCTTCTTCAAGGTCGTCAACATCTTTTGATATCCCGGATGTCACATAGGGTCGTTTGTGATATTTATCTAGAATTTCTCTTTTCAATGACTCTATATTTGGAATATACAACTTGTTTTTTGAAATAGAGCAGCCCTTGTTGGTTTTTTTCGTGAAATCAGCTTTTATCTCTCGTCTGTAGTTTCACCAAGAAGTGCTTCATAGTTGGGATCTGGAGTTTACCGATTTTTCCCACCAATTCCTCTACCTCCATATGGGCACTACTTCCCATGTCAGTTTGCTAGATTTTTACAAGCATTTCTACTTAATGCATCAGCAACTTTATTCTCCTTCCCTAGATATGCTTTATGTCCATATCAAATTCACTTAGAAAAATGACCATATCAAGCATCGTCTCGCATTCAGCTCAGCTTTGGGAGAAAAAATATTTGAGGCTAATATGACTGACCATCAATGTGAACTTCTTCAGCATAGTGCCTCCACATTTTTAAAGCATGGATAATGTGCATGCAAATTCTAAATCATATGCACTCGTAGTTCTTTTCGTGAGTTTTCGCCTTCTAGATTCATAGGCAATAACTCGAATTTTCCCGCAATAGGACTCCTCCTAGCCCTTCTCTCGCAAGCTGTCACGACCCACAAAAAATTCTTTATCGAGATCAGCAATTTTTTAATATAGGGGCTGAAATAAGTTTTTGTTTCAATTGTTCGAAACTATTTTGACATTTCTCTCCGTCCACACGAACTTAACACCCTTCCGTTGCAATGAGGTTATGGGGTTTGCTATAGCGTGAAAATCTCTCCACAAATCGCGATAATAGCCCGCAATTCCCATAAATGATCTTATCGCGGAGACATCGATGGGGACTCGGCCATTCTTTAATGGCTTTTATCTTTTTCTGTGAGGTCACCGCCAACCTCTTTTTCGTAGATAATATGACTTAGTACATTGAATTTTTATCTTTATAAAATTCATCATTTATTGGAACTTGGCATGATAGTCTGCTCTTTTTAAAGTCCAGCATATCTATTCTCGGATGTTCTCTTATGTTCATTTTCATTTTTAGAATAGACTAAGATATCATCTATGAACACAAGAACAAATTTTTTCCAAATACTTGATTCAACACACTATTCATCGGGACACATAGCAGGTGCAGAGCATTCGTCAAACCAAAGGTAGGACTACGAATTCGTAGCGCCCATACCGGGTTTGGAATGCTATTTTGCTGATGTCTTCTTCTTTAATTCAAGGCGATGATACCCTGTCCTTAGCTCTATCTTGGAGAAGACTCGAAGCTCCTCTCACTGATCAAAAAGATCATCAATTCTAGGAAGTGGATATCTATTCTTAATGGTCAACTTGTTCGCGTAGACGATAGTCAATGCACATCCTAAAAGTTCCATCCGTCTTTTAACAAAGAAAACAGGTTCTCCCCATGGAGACACGCTTGGTCTAATGTAACCCTTATCCAATAATTCCCGCAGACTTCATCTTCGACTCCATCGGCTCGCGACTCATCCGATAAGGGGATCGGGAAAGCGTGAGTGGGGCTCGACGTACGATCGATTGAAAAAGTCAATCTCTCTTTTTCGAAGATGAGGAATTTCTCTTGGGAAAAAGCTTCCTTAAATTCTCTCGATGATCGGGTATAGCATCCAATAACTTTCCTCTCAGTTTGCTCGTTCTATTTCTTCTACATACACTCGCATAGACTTGGTATCCTTTTCTAGCCGTTTTTCCTTTTTTCAATTGTAAGGCTGATATTTGTCTTATCGAAATGGATTTTGGTTTCCCTTTTAGTGTAAAATGTTTCCCTTCCTCATCCACACAATGCGGTAGGTTTTTATCTGCAGCTTCATCGAGTACTTTTTCTTCTTTTCTAGCGATCCATTCCTAGTCAAATGCATCATAGGATCCTAATGGTAATATGTTCGTATTTACTGTTGTAAAGCCATTCAATTGGATTGTTGTTTTAGGCGCTTTCTATGTGTGACTTTTCTCTTAGTTCCAAAGTGCATATGTACAACCATGACTCGTTGAAACTTTTCGGGTTTAATTTTACATTTTTCTACAATTCCAGGACTAATGTAACTCAAAGAAACACCTGATCAATCAAAACACTAACAGGGTACAGTAAATCTTACCCTCCATTTCCACCATGGTGAGCTTGATGTTCTGCTGCGCCGATTTTCCAAAGCCGCACCGATAGTTGGTATATTTTTGGCTATGTCATTTACCGTTGTTGCCTCTCGCTCTCCGCTCGATCATGTGTATATTTCGATGGGGGCAATCTCTCATCATATGGGGTTCTCCACGCCCCCAACATTTCAAAGGTTCCTTCATTCCGACTCATCCCTTCCTTTCTATTGTTCCCTTCTACCGGTTTTGAAGCCACTTGGGACCGAAAGCAGATTTGACTTTCTTTTGGTTTACTAAATTTTTTTCCGCTAATGATCTCTACCAAAATTTCTCAGATATGCTGTTTTGGTCTTTTACCCTTGAACTCACCCTTGTTCATCCAACTCTTCCCTTGTTCACTTACCTTTAACCGCTGGTAGCATAATCTTGCTTTTCTAACGACCTTCATCCATTGTCTTTGGGTTGTCAAACTCAATTTTCTCTTCGCATACGTAGGCAAACAATTTAAAAACCTTTGCACTTTTTTCCTTTTCTTCCCTAATGTAAGGAACATACCCTCGGTAAATTTATGAAACTCAGTGAGCAACCTCATCAATAGTGAGTTGTCCTAGTCTAAGTTCATGGAATTCTTTTCGCTTTATCGTCATAGTACCTCTCATTCAAGTAGCAATTTTTGAACTTAACCCGAAAATCTTCCCAAGTAATCGTTTTTTCATCAATGGCATGCACCATTTTTGTCTCTTCCCACCACAAAGGTGGCTTTTCCCCATGAGCTGATACGCGACTAATCCGTCTGCGAGTTGCTCTCATATTCATATACTTGGAAATACTTGATCATGTTCGAGCAACCAAGCTTCAACATCCTCTTCCTTCTCTCCATCATAGGAAGGAGGTTTGATCTTTCGAAACTCCCGCAATTCTTTTTTCTATGTTGTTGTCTAGCGAAAGATCATCATCATCGACTCATCCATCTTTCTCTTTCCTGAACCTTCGCCTTCTTGGCCGTTCCGGGAAGTTAGTTCTCCGATAAGCTTTTCCTCGCTTCCTTACCGGCTGATGACAACATGTCATTCCGGCTTCTCGCGCTCAACCAATTCGTTGCGGCCCGTGCAACATAGCCATTACGGGCATTGGGATCTGGAGTAGCAAACTCATCCCGCAGATCCACATAAATCCCTTCACCTTCAGCCATTTCAACTGTACACACTTACAACATAGATTAGAAAAAGTTTATAAAACTTCAAAAAAAGAAAAACTAAATATGCAATAAGTAGTGAGCACAAAATTGACGACTCTCAATTTCGTAACCGGTGCTCCGATACCATTTGTAACACCTCTAGTTTAGGGAAATCTCTTGGATCTCCTCATTATTTACTTGATTGTTGGGATATTAAAGTCGAAATAGGTTATTTACTTCTACATTATTATGTTTTCCTCTATTTACGCGGTGAACTTCAAACCTCTTATTCACGATCTTTCCTAATAGCATCTCAGTGCTCCCCATAACACTCTGTATGTGTATAATATATATGCTATGCATTTTTGACTCCACATATATAAATATCATAATTTTATGCGAAATTCACGTACATATGTATATATCACATATATAAATATATCATAATATCTAGTGGATCCACTCACATATATATCCCATGTGTAAATTCCATAATATTATTGAATCCCCCTTACATATATATCCCATGTATAAATATCATAACATTATTGAAATACACTTACATATATATATCTCCTATATAGTGGTATACATTGTGGAAGTACACCCATATATGTATGTCACGGATATAAAAATCCTACCTTGTGGTTGAGTTCGCGACATATATATTAACTATATGAATCACCTTTCTATATAACACGGATCTGCTTTCGGGGTTGTCCAAATACTTTTACTAGTATGAATCGGAGTTGCGTAGATATATATGTGTTACCATTTTTACTAACATCGGAATTCGAAAAGAGAAAATTTTCCCGACATGCAGGAGTTAGGAACGTCCAGATGAAGCTTTGTGCTTGCTTCTCACACGACATACTGCAGAATGCGGTCCCTTCCGTGTTCTAGGTATATACATTTATTGTGACTGTCCAACCGGCGTCGATCGTGCTAGCGAATCACGAGGCCGATGTTCATCCCGGACAGATTTTTAATGTTGGGGTTCGCGTGTCCGTAAGCGCCGGGCTTAGGGGAAAAGAGAGCTTAGCTCGACGCGTTGCACCGAGTGACTCATTGTTCGAGCGAAATCATGAGGGTACCGCTACGCAGTACTTACGCGGCAACATTAGTCGGCTCACCTCTCGGTAAAGGCGCCTTTACCCATCTCTACTCGCGAGAATTTCCTCAATACGGCCGTGCTTTTCGGGCCGAACCTTTAGGGTACCTACTCTTGCCGGCAAAGTGGAGTGTCGTGTTGGTGTATACCTTTTTCGAGTTTTGGTGCGCCGTTTGGCAGAGAGTTTTTCCGGTGTTTTATAGGGATTCCCCCGACTACCGGGTGGAGCCGCATGGACGATGATGCGTCTAAGTGTTTCTAGGGCTTTTCCCGGAAGACTTTTACATAAGTCCGAATTCGGCCTCCAAACCCCATTAAGTTTAAGCGCCGAGAAGCAAAAGTGTCCGTCCGATCCCGCGTGGGGTTTAGGCGCTCTCCGTATCGAAATCGAGTCGTCGCACTGCGGAACTAAGAGTCGAAATCCTCCGTTATCATTTCAGCTTCTGTGGTGGTATATTGGTTTTATGTTATGTAAACGTGGATTTCTTGCGTAACCCACGCCCGGTAGTTCCTCTATTCCATTTTTTGGTTGATTCTCGTTTTTAGCTTGAATCATGTAGGCGCGAAACTCATAGTGAATTTGTTTCGGTTGTTTTATTTCTTCTACGGTGGCGACGAGGATGGAAGGCTTGGAACCCTCGAGCTGCGTCTGTTCCACTTGGTTACTGCGGTGTCTATGCCTCGAGTGGCTCGCAACGGTACGAGATGGCGGGGTAAGGCTTTCACCTTCCTCGAGCACATTTCGTTTTTGCGGTAGTAATGTCTGTGCTGTAATAGCTCCGTCGCTTTCTAATACAGCCCGCGACGGAGATCGATAGTTGAGCGATTATGCTAACCTCGTTATGCTGACCCCTTCGCCTTGTCACGTTCTGCCGTGGCGCAAAGGAGCTTCTTTGTCTCTTTTGTTGGCCACGGTTGGAAGGAAATTTGCCACCGCATAACTTATCTACCAAAGGAAGGATACCTCCATCGACCGTATTACAATCTTTCGGGAGTTACATACCCTAAGTGGGGTGGAGTGCGCTCGTGTTGAAATCTTTTTCCCCATGTTTATGCTACGAGCGGCCCATACTAGTGTATCTCCGTTACTCTTTCTATCTGCGCGGTTCTAGAGAACTGTGCTAACCTTACATTTTTTGTTTTGAATTTGCCGCCTATGGGTGGAAAGCACACGTGTCTAGACATACGCAGCTAGAGTACGGCCCATTGTATATTTTCTAGTTCGCATGTTCATCATTGGAGAAATCACCTATACGTTGGCCAATGTCGATTTTCGGTTACGCTACGTAGGAATTTAATATGTCGGTCCATGTCGGTTTCATGTTTAGTTACCACTTGTCATTGGTGACTCCACTACTTCGCATGTGGCCCACAAGTCTTTGGTGGACTCGTACAACACTGCAGCGTCTCTTCACGCTGCCGTCTCCAATGCGAGTCGGTCATACGTGTTCAGCTTTATATCGATTTCGTTTATATACATATGCTTCGTTCTTACATCTATACTTTTGTTTTAGAAAACATATGTTGCGTCTTGATGAATCTATATTTTGTTCTATGTGTGTTTCGCTGTGTACATATATGATTCCTAAATACCTCGGGTGCGTACGTGATGGCGACCGTCTCGCCCCATTTGCTTTAATGGTGATTTCGTCGACTCTTGTTAAAATCTAAAAATCCGGCTATTATACTCGCATTCCCCGATGCACAGCATTCGTATATTCTAGTAGTTATGACATACTCTAATTTTGTTCCCAACCGAATGTTGATACTACACTTGGAATTTCTAACAACGGCCTTGACAATTATTGGTTTTATATACACATTACTCGAACCCGATTTTTATTTTGGTGATTTCATTTTATACGGGCACGCCCGCAAGTTGCTAATCGCGTTGATTTTACATTCCCATCATGTCTATATGATGCAAATGGTACGCTTATTTCGCTTCCTCTAATCATTTGAAATCGTTGATACGAGCTTTGTATTGGTGGGTTCACGGTATTATTATTTTTTTATCCCATTTTATTTCCGATACGTATATCTATATATACATCTTGCACTTATAGTTAGCTCAGCGGGCGCTTGTACGCCAACTTTCAATTTCCTCATGCCTATGATTCCATATAGATACGTATATAGCTACACGTACGGTCTTTCGTAACTTTGTGACCCTACGAGTATGGGTTATTAACACTTATTAACATATGAATATTTTTGTTACATGATTTTATATGGATTTAGTGGTTCATTTGATAGTATGCTTGCAGTATGAATTAAATCCATAACCATAATGTTTACTTCAATGTTTTATAAGTAAATTTCATTTTTAATAGACTCCATACATGCTATATAGTGTTAGAATACTACCATAAGGCATTTGAAGTACTTCATGTCGCGATTCCATATGCTAATGTCTTAAATGTCGTTGCCTCGCTTATGCTACCATATTTTTATATATATATATATATACTTATGATCATAGCACAGCCACCTTGAACATCCATGCACATATTAACTTATGCGTAAGAGAAACAAGTAACTCCAGCATCTAAACCGACTTTCGGTCTAGAGTTTCTGTTTTTCTACTCTATGGATATAGTCTACAACTAACGCGAACCGGACAGGTGAAAGCCTTAAAATGGGTTCGCGTGGGTAGAATTTGAGATACTAAGATCAATCATACCATTAAATAGATATATATGTGGCCAATTCATAACATCATAAGATAGAATAGCAAGAATTTACTCGGACATACCAAAATCTCGCAAAATGACCAACCTCCCAACCTTAGAGTCCTCTTTGTCTCCCGCGGAGACTCACCGCGCGGTGAGATCACCTCCTAGAACGGATCAACGGTCCGCCTAGGGCTTCAGCTTATTTAAGCTCATATTTCCCCAAAGCATGTTTCTAATTCCGCGTCCGTGAGAGCAAACGATGCTTTCTCTCCCGTTTAGCCTAGGCCTTCGTTTTGGGACTCTTGAAAAGCGCTGGCTTTTTCTCTGACTTTTTCCCTACGATTTTCTCACCTCTTCCCAACTACTCCTCTTCATTGGGGAAATTTTAGATTCCTCCCTCCAAATCTAAATTAATTTATTTTCAAGCGATTTTTGAAAGATTCTGGGATTTGTTGCCTTATCCATCCTCATGGATTTGGCAAGTGAAATCTCTAATTCTCATCTTGGTCAAAATGCACCATCATTTTTATTTATTTCCTCAAATAAAAATATGCAATTACATTCACACCACACTTATCCCTCGGGTCCACCCCCTTAGGATTTAAGTTCAAATGTCTTAACTTTTTGCATCTCAACACACACAGAGTGCAGATGTGCACTGTAAACCATGAGATTCAAGTGGTTTAAAACCCCTGGGAGTCAAAACCAACCCATTTAAAAATCCACTAGGGTCCAAAGCCAACACATATATAAAACAATTATTTTAAGAATTAATATAGACATGTTTTAAGCAACTGATCTAACATGAGCCAAGAGGGATCATATATTTCTTCTATGTAATTTTTCATTGTTTAAATTCTGTTTTTGAGTGCTATAGAGGTTACAAAGAGATGTACATTGAAATGGTTTTTCTTTGGTTATTACTATATTTTCAAGTATACGTTAATATTAATTTACATTAAAATATTTGATTCATAACCCATATTGGATATTTTATTTGTAAAACTTTAAAATATATTATTTTAACATTTTTCTCATTATAGATATATATGAAGTTGATATCACCGTTCCCATATTTTTTTAAATATATAATTTTTAAAAATTGTGCCTCGGATAATTTTTTTACTTCTAATTACTTTTCATATGAAATTTTTATTAGGTCATATGGACAACTAATTAAGCATGCATATCATATTTATCTCTATTATCGCTCACATTGTTTTTCTCGTTTAGAGAATATTTTATTCATATTTTAGAAGGGGATGCTTATCAACTCCATGTTGAGCCAGTGGAAATAATTACACGTAGCCCTGAATAATGAGTCTCTCCATGTTGAGCGGTGGACATACTTACACATAGCCTAAAGAATCAATCTCTCGGATCAATTATACATAAATAAAACAAATTATTCTCTCATTTAACTTATTTTACAATTTAACCTCTTACTTGCAAAACAATTAAATGATAAAATTATAATAACGTGTCTTCAAATTGTGCATTACACTTATGTTTAATTAGTTTGATTTTATATATTTTTGATTAAAAACTTAAGGAGTTAAATTTCGACGGCCATTTACCCATTTTTCCACTTTTTAATACGATTTATTCCGAAACAAACATGTCAAGGTTAATTTGCAAATAATTTTTTAAAATCTCAAAATGACAATGTGTATATATATATATATATATATATATATATATATATATATATATATATATATATATATATACATATACATACATACATACATACATACATACATACATACATACATACATACATACATATATATATATATATATATATATATATACTTATACATATACATATATATATATACGTACATATATATATATATATATACGTACATATATATATATATATATATATATATATGTACATATATATATGAAAATGTAATATTTGTACTTTAAATAATACAATATTACTTTAATATAATAATTTTTATTTTTTTAATAATTATTTTTATTTTTCGAAAATGAAATTAAAAATAGCTTTATGTGAAATACATTTTTATTTTGTCAATGTAAAACTTGAAATTAATACGTTAAAAAAATAAAAATAACTTCATGGTATTGACCCATGGTATATGACAACCCATTGTATTCATGTGGAGTATAGCATATTTAAAGGGGGAATTAAAACATCTTATATACATCTTAACTCTTAATCTACGGAAAATCTCCTTTCACTCTAAGAGATTTGTTTCTCAAGAAATTTGATCTCTCTAGGCTCTTGGATGAGCTCTAGATCACCAGATTTCCTCAAATGGAGACTCGGCTTAAATCGCAAGTTTGAGTAGATTTTAATATATTTGAATAATTTACACGTACGTATAACTGTATAGCTCTAGACATAACAAAATCTTCTTGTAATTTCTTTCTCCGATTTTCATGGAATATGTTTCCTGCCTCCATGGAGATTTTCTCAAAGGAGTTCGATTTTCATGAAAATATGTTCCCTCCTCCATGGAATTTGTGCAAAGGCGAGGCTCCTCCTTTCGCGAGGCCTCATGAGTAGCGAGACTCTTCTGCGAGAAATTTATTTAATGAAGCATTGGAAATTTATTTTTAGCAATGGCACGATTATTTTTCAAAGCAAATCTATTCAAACTTTTAGGTGTACTCTCACTTCAATATTTGGCAGTAGTATACATTATGTTTTTCTTTCTTTAACTTAGATAAAAGGCGGTAAAAGGAAATACTAAAAGTGATATGAAGGGTTGTTTAAAAATGAGGATCTTCTTAAAAAATTCTATGATAGGTAGGGAGGACCCATCAAATTTAACATGTGATGATGGTTATGAATATCCTCATGTATTAAAATGCATGATAACAGATAAACTACTATTAAATTGCTATTGACTATTGTATGTGTTCAAATTATGAAATACATATACATTAATACACATAGTTAAATTAAATAATGCTGGTAATATCTAATAAAGAGTGATTCGTAGTAAACATTAAAACACACACCAACTTATGATAAGCTAATATTATTCAAAAAATAATAATAAAAAAATAAATTATAATTTTATTTTATATTATTATTAATTGTAAAAGTATTAATATATATATTGGAAAAGAAAACATATCACAAAAATTTTAATCATAAAAATTCAATCATATTTTGGAAAAATATTTGAAAAGAACAAAAAAAAATAAATTATTTAGCTTTTATACAATTGATTATATCTCTTGCAAATAGGTGCTCAAATACCAATTTTATATTTGACAAACATAACTATATTTTATTACATGAAAAATATTTACTTTATATTCAACATATTATTAGTTTTGTACCATGTTGCTGTATACATATTTCTAAAAATATATATTTTTAATTTATAAATAAAGTAAAAGGTGATTAAAAATTTTAATTATGATATTAAATATTAAATATTAAAATAATAAACATATAACTATAATATTTCCAAAATAATTAGTATCATTCTTCAAAATTTAAAGCATATTTCAATACTAAATGATGTGCTCTCTAAAATGCCAGGTTGAGATATTTAATGTAACATGGTTAACGCATGATCAAATGTTTTATTTAAAGAGACTTTATTATAATGGATTTAAAAAATAAAAAAATATGCATGTAGAGAAAAAAATCAAAAGCGCATCACTCTTTGAACAACTTGAGAGATTAGTTGCTTTTTGCAAACTGTATCGAGTGGTCGGAAAAGGAAAGAGCTGGTTGAAAAGACGTGGCTCATGATTGGAGCTATTTTTAACATAATCCAACCATACACAAACATTGTAATTAAACTGTTCGACCTGTAATACAAACAAATTTTAATGAAAATGCTGCACGTGTACAAAATTGAAATATGAACGTTGGCGCCGTCAATTACTGAAACTTTACCCTTAGAAATGAAAAGATGCGCAAAAACTCATTGTAAAATCCCAATCCTAAAGTTGAAACACAATTTTGAAATTTGAATTTCATCTAGTTTCCTGTCAAAATGTGCGGAAAAGCTCGTTGTAAGAAAAGCCTCAAGTTGAAATGCAATTTAAATTGAAATATGAACGTTGAGCAGTCAGCATAGAAGCAATTACCGAAAATTTACCGTTAGAAACCAAGAGATGCACAAAAGCTCATTCTAAAAAGGCCGATCCTAATGTTGAAATGCAATTTTGAAATTTGAATTTCATCAGAATATGCAGAAAAGCTCGTTCTAAAAGAAGCCTCAAGTTCAAATGCAATTTAAATTCATTGTGGTTTCCTGTGCTCAAGTTGAAATCCAATTTAAATTTAAATGCATATATCTCTCCACTTCTCTCCCACGCAGCTTCCTGCGCTCTTTGTTTATATGTGTATAATGGGAATAATCTCGTTGTGTTTGGAAGCTGCAACGAGAGTCCATGGTGGGTTAGGTTTGGTGGAGGGCACACGATAGTCCATTGAGGATTTTCTTTTGAATAAGGTGCCATTGGTGCACATGTTCCACCGCTTGAGAGGTAACATTGAGGAAGGATATTTATCACAAGATAGAGTTCCAAGTTTTCGCCATTTTAGACCGTCCGCTGTATGGACAAAGCGTGAGCTGCAATCAATGCTATGAAGGTAAGGACAAGTTGCGTATGCTATTCTCTTTTTCTACATGCTTCACTGAATTTATTTTGAAATTGAAGGATATATTTCATTGATTTCTTTGAAATTGAAGGATACAGTTAAAGATTTTCCTGTTCAAATAGTTCTTTATACACTTCGCTGATATTTTTTTTGAAATTGAGAGATATATTTCAATGAAATTTTTAAGTTGAAAGATATTCTTGAATATTTCAGCGTTGAAATAGGTCTTTATAATTTTAATGGTAAAGAGTTACAAGGATTGTTGAATTAAATTTATTAGGTTAATTTCATATAACAAATTTCTGTTTGCAAATATGTTTCTAATTAGAGTTAATAACACCATACTCAGATTTCTGTTTGCATACTCCGCTTCCTACCTAGGAGATGCTTCTGTTTACATATGAATATGGGAACCCTAGCTAGGCTATGCTTCTTTTTCATTGAATATGGTAACCCATCATTTCTTGTCTTTTCTGTTTCATTGAATATGGGAACCCAGCATTTCTTGGCTTTTATGTTTCATTGATTTGTCATTAGTTCCCTAAATGTGAAAGTTTATTAGGGGATATCTCAATTTTTGGGAATATCTCCGCCAGAAAATTTTGGCTAATTTGAAATATGATAGCTATTGTTTTTGTTTACTGCATAACAGATTTTATTATTTTTTTCTCTTTTGCAAACGATTCACTTCTAATCGGTTTTATTTTCCTTAATCATCATTTAAGCTAATCTTCTGCAGCATCAAGTTTTGGAAGGAAATTTAAAATTTAAGATGATCTCCGCAGTAGAAATATTGTCTTCATGTCCAAATGTTTTCTCCACTTTTAAATTGCATGCGACATTAAAAGAAAAAAAAACTATTTCAATGATTCTTATATTTGGTTCAGATGAACTTTGTTTCCCTTGAAAATCATAGAATCTAATGGTATGCTTCTATGCTAGAAGTTTATAATGGTTGGCTAAAGGCTTTGCTAGAATTTCGTTCTTTACACTTTTCCCTGCCATGCCCATGCCCATGTCGTGCCTGTCTTTTCTATTCCCAGATTTGTTAGAGTAGATTCATGATAACCTCATGACGTTCCACCTGTCTGAGCATATCTGTTTTCATGGAGCATAACTCGGTGAAAACGCTGTCTGCATGTGACATATTTACTAACATGGAATAAATGAAAGCAATAAGATACTGTCAGGCGATCAATGCTTTCAATTACGTTACGCTTAAAGGAACAGTAGCACATAATTATATAGAAAAAACAAAACGATTGCAAATAATTGTTGAAATGAATATCAAACGTAACATGGGTAGGATAGGATACTACATGGCCGTCAATATGTTTTCCTCGATTCATATGAACGGCGTTTTATATCACCCATAATGAAAAAGATGTAGTGGTACTTCTTTACTCATCGAAGTTGTATTCCTAATTTTCTCAATCGTTTACGTGCTATATGAAGATGTTATGCATTTTTGTTGTTTTTAAGTTTACATGCGGTTATGTATTTTTACTTACAATAAATTTATCTTTTCTCTGTTTATTCCATATGAATTAATTTTTAAAAATGGTTATATTTTATTGTAACTATGGTTTTTCTTCTTTTATCCATTCACATATTTTCCTTTTTATTATATATCTTTTACATAAAGTATCGTCAATGTGTTCTTTCAAATTCGATATTTAAAAAAATAACTATATATATATATATATATAATTATAATGTATTATACTTTTATTAGAGCAATTATTTTATGATTTTGAGTTTTATTTATATTTAAAACTCAATATAAATAAAGAGAGAGAGAGTGTGTGAGAGAGAGGGAGAAAAGGAGAGGGAGAGAGAGAGGGAGTGGGAGGGAGGCAGAGGGAGAGAGAGACAGGGAGGGAGATAGAGGGAGGGAGGGAAGCAGAGGGAGGTAGAGAGAGGTGTAGGAGGAGAGAGAGGGAGAGGGAGAGGGAGAGGGAGGGAGAGAAAGAGGGAGATGGAGGATGAGATCAAGAGGGAGAGGGAGGGAGGGAAATAGAGAGAGAGAGAGCAGGGGATAGGCTCAATAGAGGGAGAGATAGAGAGAGAGAGAGAGAGAGAGAGGGAGGGAGAGGGAGTGAGGCAGAGAGAGAGAGGGAGAGAGAGAGAGTGAGAGAGGCAGGGGAAAGGGAGAGAGAGAGGGAGGGGGAAGAGAGAGAGAGAGAGAGATAGAGAGGGAGATAGAGAGAGGGAGAGGGAGGGAGGGAAGGAGTGGGAGGCAGGAGATAGAGGGAGAGGTAGAGAGAAGGAGAGGGAGGTTGGGAGAGGGAGGCAGAGATAGGGAGAGGGAGGGAGGCACTGAGAGCGAGGGAGATATAGGGAGCAGTAGAGAGAGGGAGATTGAAGGAGGGAGATAGAGAGAGAGAGAGAGGGAGAGGAAGAGAGAGAGAGAGAGAGAGAGGGTGGGGTAGGTAGAGGGAGAGGGAGAGAGAGAAGGAGACAGCGAAAGAGGGAGGGAGGGAGAGAGAGAGGGAGAGAGAGGGAGGGCGGGAGAGGGAGAGGGATGGAGAGGGGGAGAGATTAGGAGAGAGAGATATAGAGGGAGAGAGGGAGAGGATGGTAGAGGGGCAGAGAGAGAGGGACAGAGGGAGAGGGACAAAGGGAGAGAGAGAGAACGGGGGGGGGGGAGAGAGGGAGGGGGATGGAGATAGAGGGAGGGATATATGAGCGAGGTACGGAGAGGGAGCGAGGGAGGGATTGGGGGGGATGGAAAGCGAGAGGGAGAGAGAGAGAGAGAGGGAAAAAGGGAGAGAGGAGGGGGATAGGCAGAGTGGGAGGGAGAGAGAAGAAGAGAGGGATAGAGGGAGGGAGAGAGAGAGAGAGAGAGAGTGAGGGATAGGAAGAGAGGGAGAGAGAGTGGGTGGGAGAGGGTGAGGGGGAGAGAGAGAGAGAGAGAGAGAGAGAGAGGGGGGGAGGGACAGAGGTGGAGAGAGAGGGAGGCAGAGAGAGAAAGGGAGAGAGGGGGAGGGATAGAGGGGGGGGCTGCACGAGAGAGAGGGGGAGCCGAGAGAGAGAGGGAGGGAGTGGGAGGGAGGGAGTGGGAGGGAGCTGGGGAGAGAGGGAGAGTGAGGGATGGAGAGAGAGAGAGAGAGGGAGGGATGGAGAGAGAGAGAGAGAGGGAGGGAGGAAGAGAGAGAGAGGGAGAGAGGGGGAGGGAGATAGAGGGAGAAAGGGAGATGGTGGGAGAGTGGGGGAGGGAGGGAGGGAAGGAGGGAGATAGGGAGGGAGCAGGATGGAGGTAGAGAGAGAGAGAGGGAGAGGGTGGGAGATAGATGGAGGGAGGTAGAGGGAGGGAGTGGGATTGAGAGGGAAAGGGAAAGAGAGAGAGAGAGAGAGAGAGAGAGAGAGAAGGAGGGAGAGGGAGGGGAAAGGTTGGTGGGAGAGATGGAGAGAGAGAGAGAGAGAGAGAGAGAGAGAGAGAGAGAGGGAGTGTCAGAGAGGAGAAATAAGGGGAGGGATGGAGGCACAGAAGGAGGGAGGGGGAGGGATGAAGAGAGAGAGGGACAAGGAGGGAGATAGATTGAGGGAAGGAGATGGAGGGGGGGTGAGTGGGAGGGTTAGTGAGATGGAAAGGGATCGGGAGGCAGAGAGAGAGAGAGAGAGAGAGAGAGAGAGAGAGAGATAGTCTTAGAAAGACTAATTGTAATTTGAAACATTTCTAATTGAAGTAATGAATCAAGAAAAAGTAATTCACACAACATAAAACAATTTCAAAATCTTATAGATTCATGCAATTTCAACCATTTATTTACACACTCAACTTTTAATTATTTTAAATATAATTTAATTTTCAGAATGATAATTAAATGTCCTTTTAGAAAGTTTTTTTTATTAGTAAATTACCTAGGTTGTCCCTTGCTCCTTTTATGTGTTGTTATTCATTTTTTTTCCAATTTAGTTATTAGTTATTTGAAGAAAAATAATTTAATTTCAAAATATATTTGAATAAGATTATCATTTTTAGCCAAAAAAAGAATAAAACAAATTAATACTATGATCTAATGGAGTAAGTAAAAAAAATGATAAAATGGAAATTTTTCTCCTAAATTTTTTTCCAAAATTACTAGAAATTCCTAAAAAAAATATAATTCAATGTAATAAATAAAAAATTAGTTCTTCTTAATCTTAACCCATTTCTTCTTAATCTTAACCCATTTTAAAAAGGTAGAGATTATTGAAATATAAAAGAAAATTGAGTTTTGGAGGGAAAAAAAAGAAAGTCTATTTTCGATGTTTAATATTTTCATTCATTGCCCATTCCAAGTACCAAGTAAAATTCTAAAGAATAATATTTTTAATTTTAACTAATAATGTTTTTCATTCTACTAATTTTCCTAAAATATCGCTAAAAATTCTAGAATCTATATATAATTATTATAGATTAGAAGAATTTTACAATAATATTCTCAAACATTTTGTTTTTCAGTGAGAAAAAAATGCTGTAATGTAGTATTACAGTTCATATTAAATCAAATACGAGTGATTACATCATAAGACATTACACCCAATTCTATTTCTATTAATTTACATCATACTCAAACATTTGTTATAATTTAAAAATAAAATTTGTTTTTAAACTCATAGTATAAATATAGAATTTTAAAATTTTCCTATACTAAAACTAAATTCAAGTTTAAAAAAAAAACTGATATAATTTTCAAACATTTGTATCAATTTAAAAATAAGATTTTTTTTTTTTATACTCATAATATGAATATAGAATTTTAAAATTTTCCCATACTATAACTAAATTCAAATTAAAAAAAAAAAAATTGATATAATTTTCACATTGGTCAATAGTATCCTTAATAAATTTATTTGTCAATAACATCCTTAATCCTTAATAAATTTATGGGTGTAAACTCTCACGCCATACAAAATATTAAACTCTCCCATTCCTAAATGGAACTATCTAAACACCAATGAATATTAAAGAAAACTAGTTCAACTAATCCCCTGAATTAGACTATAATAATATTTGGTTATACATTATTTAAATTCTTAAATTTAAATTCTAGGAACTGGTAAAGTGATCAATGAGACAAATGATAATATATAATCAAAGTGTAATTATTAAATAAATTAAAAAAAAAAACTCCCTTGAAATATTAGTCATAACAGTGCCAAAGTGAAAACACCCTCCATATATTTAGATTTTTATACTCATTTTATTAGGTATTTTATTTTTATATTTAATTCATTAAGAAGTGTCAAAATTTTTATTTAAAATATTTTTTTAATTATTTATATAAATTTAATGGAATATTATTAAATATTTTATTAATTATAATTTAGTTTTAATATAAGTTGTTTTTAGTGTTATTTTTGAAAGTTTGTAGATTTTTTGGTCTAATTTCTCTAATGTTGCTAACCATTAGCCTCACTCAAGTTGTATAATTGTTATTATCATCATCCAATTTTAAGGTCATGGCCAAACCAAACATTGATGTATGAGTTCCCTTGTTTATGGAACAAGGGACCCACCTCCGCTTAGCAATTATGTAAACCATGAGATTCAGGGTTTAAAACCCCTAGGGTCAAGCCAACACATATATAAAACAATTACTTTAAGAATTAATATAGATATGTTTTAAGCACTGATCTAACATGAGCCAAGAGGGATCGGATTTCTTCTATGTAATTTTTCATTGTTTAAATTCTATTTTTGAGTGCTATAGAGGTTACAAAAGATATGCATTAAAATGGTTTTTTTGGCTATTACTATATTTTCAAGTTTAAGTGAATATTAATTTACATTAAAATATTTGATTCATAACCCATATTGGGAATTTTATTTTATAAAACTTTAAAATATATTATTTTAACATTTTTCTCATTATAGATATATATGATGTTGATATCAGTTGTTCACATATTTTTTTAAATATATAAGTTTTAAAAATTATACTCACATAATTTTTTTTACTTCTAATTACTTTTCATGAAATTTTATTAGGTCATATGGACAACTAATTAAGCATGCATATCATATTTATTTTTTCTTCTTTATTATTGCTCACATTATTTTTCAGTTTAGAGAATATTTTATTCATATTTTAGAAGGGGATGCTTATCAACTCCATGTTGAGCAGGGAAATAATTACACGTAGCCTGAAGAATGAGTCTCTCTCCATGTTGAGCAGGGACATACTTACACATAGCCTGAAGAATGAGTCTCTCGGCTCAATTATACATAAATAAAACAAATTATTCTCTCATTTAACATATTTACAATTTAACCTCTTACTTACCAAAACAATTATATTATAAAATTATAATAACATGTCTTCAAATTATGCGTTACGTATGTTTAATTAGTTTTATTTTATATATTCTTTATTAAAAACTGAAGGGTTAAATTTGACGGCCATTTACCCATTTTTCCACTTTTAATACAGTTTATTTTGAAACAAACACGTCAAGGTCAACTTGCAAATAATTTTTTAAAATGTCAAAATGACGGGCATGCATATATATATATATGAAAATGCAATATTTGTACTTTAAAAAATAATACAATATTATTTAGTATAATAATTTTTGTTTTTTAATAAATTTTTGTATTTTTGGAAAATGAAATTAAAAATAGCTTTATGTGAAAACATTTTTATTTTGTCAATGTAAAATTAAATTAATAAAAAAAACGTTAAAATAAAAATAACTTAAATAATTGGTAATATTTAATAAACATTGATTTATAATAAACATTAAAACACATAACTTATGATAAGCTAATACTATTCAAAAAAATAATAAAAAAATAAATTATAATTTTATTTTATATTATTATTAATTTTAAAAGTATTAATATATATATATATATTGCAAAAGAAAACATATCACAAAAATTTTAATCATAAAAATTCAATCATATTTTGGAAAAATATTTGAAAAGAACAAAAAAAAATAATTATTTAGCTTTTATACAATTGATTATACCTCTTGCAAATAGGTGTTCAGATACCAATTTTATATTTGACAAATATAACTACATTTTATTACATGAAAAATATTTACTTTATTTTCAACATATTATTAGTTTTTACCAAATATTTATATACATATTTCTAAAAAATATATATTTTTAATTTATAAATGAAGTAAAAGGTGGTTAAAAATTTTAGTTATTTTTTTATGATATTAAATATTAAATATTAAAATAATAAACATATAACTATAATATTTCCAAAATAATTAGTATCATTCCTCAAAATTTAAAGCATATTCAATACTAAATGCGGTGCTCTCTAAAAGGACAGGTTGAATATTTAATCTGACATGGTTAACGCAATCAAATGTTTTATTTAAGATATTATAATGGTTAAAAAATAAAAAAAATATGCATACTAGAGAAAAAAAAAATCAAACGCAACACTCTTTGAACAACTTGAGAGATTAGTTGTTTTTGCAACCAATTGGAGTGGTCGGAAAAGGAAGAGCTGGTTGAAATACGTGGTTCATGATTGGAGCTATTTTTAACATAATCCAACCATACACAAACATTGTAATTAAACTGTTCGACCTGTAATACAAACAAATTTTAATGAAAATGCTGCACGTGTACAAAATTGAAATATGAACGTTGGAGCGGTCAATTACTGAAACTTTACCCTTATAAATTAAAAGATACACAAAAACTCATTGTAAAAAGCCCAATCCTAAAGTTGAAACACAATTTTGAAATTTGAATTTCATCTAGTTTCCTGACAAAATGTGTGGAAAAGCTCGTTGTAAGAAAACCCTCAAGTTCAAATGCAATTTAAATTGAAATATGAACGTTGGAGCGGTCACCATAGAAGCAATCACTGAAACTTTACCGTTAGAAAGCAAGAGATGCACAAAATCTCATTGTAAAAAGGCCGATCCTAAGGGTGAAATACAATTTTGAAATTTGAATTTCATCAGAATATGCAGAAAAGCTCGTTCTAAACGAAGCCTCAAGTTGAAATGCAATTTAAATTCATTGTGGTTTCCTGTGCTCAAGTTGAAATCCAATTTAAAGCTAAATGCATATATCTCAATTTCATCAGATATATGTCTCTCCACTTCTCTCCCACGCAGCTTCCTGCGCTCTTTGTTTATATGTGTATAATGGGAAGAATCTCGTTGTGTTTGGAAGCGGCAACGAGAGTCCATGGTGGGTTAGGTTTGGTGGAGGGCACCCAATAGTCCATTGAGGATTTTCTTTTGAATAAGGTGCCATTGGTGCACATGTTCCACCGTTTGAGAGGTAACATTGAGGAAGGATATTTATCACAAGATAGAGTTCCAAGTTTTCGCCATTTTAGACCATCGGCTGTATGGACAAAGCGTGAGCTGCAATCAATGCTATGAAGGTAAGGACAAATTGCCTATGCTATTCTCTTTTTCTAAATGCTTCACTGAATTTATTTTGAAATCGAAGGATATATTTCATTGATTTCTTTGAAGTTGTAGGATACAGTTAAAGATTTTGGTGTTCAAATAGTTCTTTATACACTTCGCTGATATTTTTTTTTGAAATTGAGGGATATATTTCAATGAATTTTTTAAGTTGATGCATATACTTGAATATTTCAGCGTTGAAATAGGTCTTTATAATTTTAATGGTAAAGAGTTACAAGGATTGTTGAATTAAATTTATTAGGTTAATTTCATATAACAAATTTCTGTTTGCAAAGATGTTTCTAATTAGAGTTAATAACACCATACTCAGATTTATGTTTGCATACTCCGCTTCCTACCTAGGAGCTGCTTCTGTTTACATATGAATATGGGAACCCTAGCTAGGCTATGCTTCTTTTTCATTGAATATGGGAACACAGCATTTCTTGGCTTTTCTGTTTCATTGAATATGGGAACCCAGCATTTCTTGGCTTTTATGTTTCATTGATTTGTCATTAGTTCCCTAAATGTGAAAGTTTATTAGGGGATATCTCAATTTCTGGGAATATCTCCGCAGGAAAATTTTGGCTAATTTGAAATAGCTATTTTTTGTTTACTGCATAACAGATTTTATTATTTTTTTCTCTTTTGCAAACGATTCACTTCTACTCGGTTTTATTCTCCTTAATCATCATTTAAGCCAATATTTTGTCACTGCGGCATCAAGTTCTGGAAAGAAACTCAATGATTCTTATATTTGGTTCATATGAACTTTGTTTCCCTTAAAATTCATAGAATCCAATGGCATTCTTCTATGCTAGAAGTTGATAATGGTTGGCTAACGGCTTTGCTGGAGGTTGTTTGCTAGAATTTCCTTCTTTACACTTTTCCTGCCATGCCCATGCCCATGTCGTGCCTGTCTTTTCTATTCCCAGATTTGTTAGAGTAGATTCATGATAACCTCATGATGTTCCACCTGTCTGAACATATCTGTTTTCATGGAGCATAACTCTGTGAAAACGCTGTCTGCATGTCACATATTTACTAACAGTTGTAGCCAACATGGAATAAATGAAAGCAATAAGATACTGTCACACGATCAATACTTTCAATTACGTTACGCTTAAAGTAACAGTAGCACATAATTATATAGAAAAAACAAAACGATTGCAAATAATTGTTGAAATGAATGTCAAACGTAACATGGGTAGGATAGGATACTACATGGCCGTCAATATGTTTTCCTAGATTCATATGAAAGGCGTTTTATATCACCCATAATGAAAAAGATGTATTGGTACTTCTTTACTCATCTAAGTTGTACTCTTCATTTTATCTATCGTTTACGTGCTATATGAAGAGGTTGTCATGCATTTTTGTTCTTTTAAGTTTACATGCGGTTATGTATTATGGGTTTTACTTACAATAAATTTATCTTTTCTCTGTTTATTCCACATGAATTAATTTTTAAAAATGCTTATATTTTATTGTAACTATGGTTTTTATTTTTTTAACCATTCACATATTTTCCTTTTTATTATATATCTTTTACATAAAGTAGGGTCAATGTGTTCTTTCAAATTCGATATTGAAAAAAATAACTATATATATATAAAAAATTATAATGTATTATATTTTTATTAGAGAAATTATTTTATGATTTTGATTTATATTTATATTTGAAACTCAATATAAATAAACGGAGAGAGAGTGTGTGTGTGAGAGAGAGGGAGAAAAGGAGAGGGAGAGAGAGAGGGAGTGGGATGGAGGCAGGAGGAAGAGAGAGGCAGGGAGGGAGGGACGGAAGCAGAGGGAGGTAGATAGAGGTGTAGGAGGAGGGAGAGGGAGAGGCAGGGAGAGGGAGAGAGGGAAAGAGGGAGCTGGAGGATGAGTTCAAGAGGGGCAGGGAGGGATGGAGATAGAGGGAGGGAGTGAGAGAGAGAGTGGGGGATATGCTCAGGAGAGGGAGATAGAGAGAGAGAGAGAGAGGGAGGGAGAGGGAGTGAGGCAGAGAGAGAGAGAGAGGGAGGGAGAGGGGGAGAGAGGGATAGAGGGAGAGAGAGAGACAGAGAGAGATGGAGTGAGAGAGGGAGAAAGAGAGAGAGTGAGAGGCATGGGGGAGGGAGAGAGGGGGGCGAGGGAGGGAGAGAGAGAGCGAGAGAGGGAGGGAGGAAGGGAGAGAGCGAGAGAGGGGGGGCAAGGGGGAGGGAGAGAGAGGGGGGGAGGGAGATGGGAGGAAGGGAGAGAGTGAGGGATAGGGAGAGAGTGAGAGAGAGAGTGCGAGGGAGAGGGAGAGGGAGGGAGAGGTGGAGAGAGAGAGATAGAGAAAGAGAGGGAGACGGTGAGAGAGAGAGAGAGAGAGGGATGGAGGTGGAGAGGGAGAGGGATGGAGGGGGAGAGAGAGAGAGAGGAGAGGGGAGGGGAGCGGAGGGGAGGGGGGCGGGGGGGCGAGAGAGGCATATGGAGGGAGTCAGAGAGAGAGAGAGATAGAGAGAAGAGAGATAGATAGGGAGAGGGAGAGAGAGGGAGAGAGAGGGGGGATAGGAAGAGGGAGAGGGAGAGAGGGAGAGAGAGGGGGGGATAGGGAGAGAGAGAGAGAGAGGGAGGGAGAGGTACAGAGGGGGAGAGGGACAGAATGAGAGGGAGGGAGAGGGACAGAATGAGAGGGAGGGAGAGGGGGAGAGATAGAGAGATAGATTGAGATAGGGAGAGGGTGGGAGGAAGGGAGAGAGGGAGAGGGTGGGAGGGAGGGAGAGAGGGATGTAGATAGAGAGAAAGAGGGAGTGGGAGAGATAGAGAGAGAGAGGGGGAGTAGAAAAGATAAAGAGAGGGAGGGGGAGAGATATATATAGAGAGAGAGAGGGGATGGAGGGAGAGAGCAAGAGAGGGAGGGAGAGAGAGAAAGGGAGAGGGAGGGAGATAGAGGGAGGCAGGGAGAGGGAGGGAGAGATAGAGCGGGAGGAAGGCATCGGCAGGGAGGGATCGGGAGGGACGGAAAGTGAGAGGGATAGAGAGAGTGAGAGAGAGGGAGAGGGAGTGAGAGAGGGAGGGAGAGGGAGAGAGAGAGAAGGAGGGAGAGGGTGAGTGGGAGAGCGAGAGAGAGAGGGAGTGTCAGAGAGGAGAAATAAGGGGAGGGAGGGAGAGACAGGACGAGGGAGGGGGAGGCATGGAGGGGAGAGGGAGGGAAGGAGAGGGAAGAGTAGAGAGTGGGAGGGTTAGTGAGAGGGAGGGAGAGATGGGGGAGGAGAGGGAGGGAGAGATGGGGGAGATGGGGGAGGGAGAGAGTCTGAGAAAGACTAATTGTAATTTGAAACATTTCTAATTGAAGTAATGAATCAAGAAAGAGTAATTGACACAACATAAAACAATTTCAAAATCTAATAGATTCATGCAATTTCAACCATTTATTTCCACACTGAACTTTTAATTATTTTAAATTTAATTTAATTTTCAGAATGATAATTGAATGCCCTTTTAGAAAGTTTTTTTTATTAGTAAATTACGTATCTTGTCCCTTGCTCCTTTTATGTGTTGTCATTCATTTTTTTTCCAATTTAGTTATTAGTTATTTGAAGAAAAATAATTTACTTTTAAAATATATTTGAATAATATTATCATTTTTAGCCAAAAAAAGAATAAAACAAATTAATACTATGATCTAATGGAGTAATTAAAAAAAATGATAAAATGGAAATTTTTCTCCTAAATTATTTTCCAAAATTACTAGAAATTCCTAAAAAAATATAATTCAATGTAATAAATAAAAACTTAGTTCTTCTTAATCTTAACCCATTTTAAAAAGGTTGAGATTATTGAAATTTAAAAAAAAAATGAGTTTAGGAGGGAAAAAAAAGAAACTCTATTTTCGTTGTTTAATATTTTCATTCATTGCCCATTCCAAGTACCAAGTCAAATTCTAAAGAATAATATTTTTAATTTTAACTAATAATGTTTTTCATTCTACTAATTTTCCTAAAATATCACTAAAAATTTTAGAATCTATATATAATTATTATAGATTAGAAGAATTTCACAATAATATTCTCAAACATTTTTTTTTTTTCAGTAAGAAAAAAACGCTATAGTATTACAGTTCATATTCAATCAAATACGAGTGATTACATCATAAGACATTACACACAATTTTATTTGTATTAATTTACATCACACTCAAACATTTGTTTTAATTTAAAAATAAAATTTGTTTTTAAACTCATAGTATAAATATAGAATTTTAAAATTTTCCTATACTAAAGCTAAATTCATGTTTTTAAAAAAAACTGATATAATTTTCAAACATTTGTTTCAATTTAAAAATAAGCTTTTTTTTAATACTAATAATATGAATATAGAATTTTAAAATTTTCCCATACTACAAATAAATTGAAATTAAAAAAAAAAAATGATATAATTTTCACATTGGTCAATAGTATCTTTAATAAATTTATTTTTCAATAACATCCTTAGTCCTTAATAAATTTATAGGTGTAAACTCTCACACCATCCAAAATGTTAAACTCTCCTATGTATAACTATAACTGTCTAAATAAAAATTAATGTGAACGAAAACTAGTTGAATTAATGCCATCCAAAATATTCAACTCTCCCATTCCTAAGTGGAACTATCTAAACACCAATGAATGTTAAAGAAAACTAGTTCAACTAATCCCTTGAATTAGACTATAATAATATTTTGTTATACATTATTTAAATTCTTAAATTTAAATTCTAGGAACTGGTAAAGTGATAAATGAGAGAAATGATAATATATAATCAAAGTGTAATTAGTAAATAAATAAAAAAATAACCTCCCTTGAAATATTAGTCATAACAGTGGTCAAAGTGGAAACACCCTCCATATATTTAGATTTTTATACTCATTTTATTAGGTATTTTATTTTTATATTTAATTCATTAAGAAGTGTCAAAATTTGTATTTAAAATATTTTTTTAATTATTTATATAAATTTAATTGAATATTATTAAATATTTTATTAATTATAATTTAGTTTTAATATAAGTTGTTTTTAGTGTTATTTTTGAAAGTTTGTAGATTTTTTTGGTCTAATTTCTCTAAAATCCACATACTCTACATTCTCTAGTTTTGAACTTGCAACCTCTTAGGAGGAAAGACATGTTGCTAACCATTAGTGTAACACACATATAGCTATAAACTTACCACATAAAAAAAATCATTATAGTTATTTCTAACCTTTGAACTATTAACGATGTCATCATATGTTAATGGATCTATTAATTTCTACAGCTGGAATTATCACATCTAATCTCGTTCTTCAATACTGTGATTTGTTACATTGTTGTACTGCGGTGGTAAGGTTTTCTTAATTGGCTCTACGCTTTCTGGCTTTTATGATGACTCACATCATTTACTTCGCTTTTAATAATATGTACCCAGAAAATTATTGATTCCGGCCATGGCATTAAGCCTTAAATGAAACCTTATGAATTTTTTCATACATGTCATCTCGGATTTGACAAGTCTTTCATTGCACAAACGATTTTGGTGTGGGATTGATTTTCCGGCAATAAATTCAGTTCCACCGCCTTACACTTGGTGTCCTACCCACCGTTGATCAGATTTAATCCCATAGTAATTAAGCACTAGGGTTAGCTAATGACCTCGGGGTCGTAACTGAATTCCTAGTTCATTGTTGTGCTTAGTTGATGGTTCTGGAGGCGGTTCTGCTTGCCCCAGGGTTTGCAACAGACTTCAACAAATTCCTGGTGGTCGACAATGGAATGGTGACCTCCAAAGAGGCTTCCTTCGACATCAGGTACTCAATCTTCCTCTATAAGACTTCCTTGCAGTTCTACGCAGAATTTTTAGTTTCTCAGTATGCGATGGGTTGATGAACTATTTAAGCTTTCGGAAGTTTTCTTGTTTATCCGCCGCAGCCCACTCGGGTAGGCTGTGCCCTCATGAATTTTTCTTTCTGTTCTCTTAATTTTGTTGCAAATCTATTGAATTTGCTGGTAGAAGTGACTGGTGCTCTTTGGCTTCCACCATTCCCCGAGGAACTACAGGTATTGCTCTCTTGTTCTTTGGTTCTATTTACAACTGTGGAGACGGGTTAAACCCCTTTTTTCTTCGTTTTATTTTTAATGAAATTTTCGTCCTGTTTATAGGTACTATCCATTTTCCTCCTACCCGTTCAGGATTCTTGGCTATCCCATGGTTCCATTTGCGAGAAAAGTCTAATCCTTGCTTCTATATACATGTACCTTGTTGTTGACGGGGTATGGATCCCTTAGATTTTTCCTTGACTGGAATGTCTTGTTAGTGGTAGTTTTTATTGGGATGGATAACGGTTTTAAACCTATAGCCTTGTTTCAAAGTCGACTACTGTTTATTTTTCAGTGTATATTGAGAGTATAGCCGGGGTTTACGGCTACATGCCAGGTAGTCTATATCATACTCTGACATTCTCAAAAGAATTTCTTTTTTTAAGGGTTTCCATTTCAAATTTAATGTGTATAATTTCACAGTTGCAGACTGGCCGGGGTTTTTACTCACCCGTGCTCTTTTCTTGTTAAGTTTTTTCGAAATAATCCCTTGACAGCTTAGGGTTCCAAACTGGTTCCTCTATTTTTTTTTTTTTTATATCAAGGTATTTATCTGGAAGCTTGTGAAGCATGCATTTCTATGTAAATTTACGTGTGTCTTTACTATTTTTCCCATTTCCTGCACTCATGAACAAACAAGCTGGAACGGATAATGTAGATTTCCTTTGCAATTGATTTATTGGTGTAATGTGGTGTGCCATGAGACTCTTGTCTATATATTTCTCAGTTTTCTTTGATGGCGGCCCTTCCGGGGTTTATTTATTATGTTTCCTGCATTATTTACTTATGGTGTTCTATGCTTCTATGCTTATGAGGGTTTCTATGGTTTCATGTTGATAACTCCTTATTCATTGCTGTAAAATTTCCTTAGACTTTTATGTTTTCATATTTTCTGTTAATAAGGCTGGCACCTATGCCGGACACTGTTCCTTTGGTAAAAACCTGGGTTAATCTATGGTTCCTGTTTTTGTTTAAAGAAGGCTATAGGTGTTCGGACCACCAGTTCGTCCGTGTTTATCATAGATAGGAGGGCGACCTACCCAGAAGCCCGGGTTTTCAGGCACTATGGGTTAACGGCCCACCTGAAATTACATTCTCTATTTTTATTATTTACTCCTACAGTATTAGCTCAGGGAAAATATTATGACATTTTTATACACCTATTTATTCGATACTTGATAAGCTTTTACTCTATACTACCATCTACTCATGTCTGGTAAGAAGAGTCTAGTTTCAATTACTATTTCAATTAATTGTACAGAACAGGATTACCTAATTTTCATCTGTTGTAAGTTACTAGAACAATTAAAAACAATAAATACTACTGCATTTACTTTTTTTCCACAAAAATATCTACTTAATACAGGCAATCTTAACTGTAACAGGAACAACCTTTCTTCTACCTTTTTAAGAGAGAAAACTAACTGCATTTTACTCATCTGAGTCTAATCCGACTGATGGTGTTTGTTGCCTCCCTTCCACGAGTTGGGGAAATTACGTCCCGCAACTCTCCCCCGCGCTTCAAGACTAGGCCTTTGTTGAACACATAATTCTGGAGGAGAAACTCGGGACAATTCGGTCTAATTCTCCAACTCCAGTGAAACAATAATTCTAGGGAGAACTCGAGACAATCCGGTCCAATTCTCCAACCCAGAGGACAGTCTGTTCTGAAAAATCCCTTTTCCAGAGTGACAGAGTTCCTTTCTTCACACAGAACCCCAAACTCTCCTTAGAATTCCTTATTTATTCCAGATTTTTCTCTGGGTAACTGTGGAACTATTTTTCTGTTCAACTAACTCCAGATCTTGATTTACTTTTACCATCAATTTTTACTCATGAAACTAATTTCACAAAAAATCTTTTATTCAATATCAAAAATTGATTTTGTTTCAAATATTCTAATTGAAATAAAACAACAGCCATAATTAATCCATAATTAATAAAAGTCTAACCATTTGTCAACAGCTAAGACAGTGGTTATAGTTTCCCCCCTCTAGAAGAGAACACCATCCCCGGTGTTCTTATTTTAATTTAGCCAAAAAGCTCAGGATAAGCTTCATGGACAAAACTCTCATCTTCCCAGGTGGCCTCCTACGGTCCAAAGTGCTTCCATTTCACTTTAACCTAGGTGATGGCTCGTTTCCGGAGCATGATTTCCCTCCGTTCGATTATACTGTGAGGCTCGACCAGAAATTCTCCGTCCGGTTCTACCAGCACACAATAGACTTATGTTAATTATATAAGTCTTTAACATGATACTATTATTATTTTTTTTCAACCATTATGCTCACCCACTACCTGAATGTTCTGCCAATGGATTATGTGTCTTGGATCATGAATATATCGTTTTAATAATTATAGATGAAAGACATTATGCACCCAAATATGGCTAGGAAGAGATAAGCGATATGCTACCGGTCCTACTCTTTCCAGTATCTGGAAAGGACCACAAAACTGGAGCGCTAATTTTTCACAAGATGCCCATCTTAATGTACTTTTCTTTGGCTTAATTCTTACATACACGTGATCTCCAACTTCATATTCATGGTATGACCTTTTTTTATCTGCGTACACTTTCTGCCTATCCTGTGCTGCTTTCAAATTCTATCTAATTTTCTTTACTTCTGCTTCCATTTTCACTAACATGTCTGGTCCTAACATGAGTTTAGTCTCGGGACTGCTCCAATTAATGGGAGTTCTACACTCCTGCCCATATAGCGCTTCAAATGGGCTCATCTTTAACGATTCTTGGTAACTGTTGTTATAGGAAAGCTCTATCAAGTGTAGATATTATTCCCAACTAACTGGTTGTTTCATGACATACATTCTCAGCATGTCTTCCAGTACTTGATTTACTCATTCAGTTTGTCCATCTGTTTGCGGGTGGTATGCAGTACTAAAATGTACTTGAGTTCCTAATCCCGTAAACAGTGCCTTCCAAAATGCTGATGTGAATTTTACATCTCTATCCGAGATATCGGTCTTAGGAATGCCATGAGTCTGAAGATCTCGTGCATAAATAAATTTGCTATCTGTATTGTTTTATAGGTGGATTGGACAGGTATGAAATGCGCCGACTTGCTTAGTCGATATACAACTACCATTATGGAGTCATTACCCCGTTTTTATTTTGGTAATCCAATGATAAAATCTAATGAGATCACCTCCCATTTCCATTCCGGAATGGGTATAGGTTGCATTAATCCAGCCGGATGCCAATGCTCTACTTTCACCTGCTGGCACTCTCAGCACTTGTTTAGATAGTTTTCTATATCCTTCCTCATACCCGGCCAGCAATAATCCTTTCTTATAGTTGTCAGCATCTTTTGATATCCAGGGTGTCCCGCATAATTGCTTCTATGATATTCATCTAGTACCATAGTTTTTAATTCCACTCTGTTTGGAATGACTATTCTCTTCTTAAACATCAGCAACCCTTCCTAGTTAATCTCATAATCCCCTTGCCCACCTTGTCCTTCAGATTCTTGGGTTTGTTGCCACAAAAATTTATATTCAGGATCCTTGTCTGCTTCTTTTCTGATTTGATCTAGAAATCTGGTTTCAACTTGGTTAACATATAACTCATAAATGTTATGCAGTTTCTGCTCAATGCATCCGCAACCTTGTTCTCTTTTCCTTTTACACACTGTAAATCAATGTCAAACTCGCTCAAGAAGGCATTCCACCTTGCTTGTCCAACGTTTAAATCAGCTTGTTTAAAGTAGCTAGTTAGACTACTATGATCAGTTTTCATATAAATCTTTTCCCAAGTAAATAATGTCTCCAAACCTGGAGAGCGTGCACAACTGCGGTCAACTCTAAATCATAAGCTGAATATCGTAGCTCGTGATCTTTTAGCTTACGAGATTCATACACGATTACCTTTCCTTCTTGTGATAACACTGCCCCAACACCCTCCTTGAATGCATCCGTACAAACCTCGAATTCCTTACTCGGATCTGCCACACTTAATACAGGTGCCGATGTCAATAACTGCTTCAATTTTTCAAAACTATCCTGACATTCTTTTGACCATTTAAAAAATTTTCCCTTCCTTTGCAAAGAGGTAATAGGGAAAGGTATTTTTGAGAATCCTTTTATAAATCGCCGGTAATAACTAGCGAGACCCATAAAGGATCATATATCTGCCACATTTTGTGGCACCTTCCATTCCATAATAGTTCTGATTTTCTCTGGGTCTACTGCTATACCTTTTTCAGATATCACATGTCCAAGATATTGTATTTATTCCTTGAATAAATCGTATTTACTGAATTTCGCATATAACTGGTGCTTTCTTAGCATCTCCAGTACCATTCGCAAATGTTCCTTGTGTTCTTCCACACTCTTAGAGTAAACCAATATGTCATCAATGAAGATTAACACAAAGTTATCGAAATAAGGGTGGAAGATACTATGCATTAGTCTCATAAGAGTGGTGGGTGCATTAGTTAACCCAAAAGGTAATACTACGAATTCATAGTGGCCATACCTAGTGAGAAAGGCAGTTTTGTGTATATCTTCATCTTTAATTCTGATCTGGTGATTATCGAACCTTGGATCAATCTTCGAGAATACAGTAGCTCCCCTTATCTGGTCAAACATATCGTCAATACAGGGTAAGGGATATCGGTTCTTAACAGTCAGCTTGTTTAACTATCGATAATCCATGCACATGCGCATGGTTCCATCCTTCTTTTTGATGAACAATACAAGCGCTCCCCAGGGTGAAACAATGGGTCGTATATATCCCTTATCTAGTAATTCCTGAAGCTACATTTTCAACTCAGTCAATTCTGGCACACTCATACGATAGCGAGTCCGTGAAATTGTTGAGGCTCTCGACAACAATTCTATTGTAAAGTCAATATCTCTTCTAGGTGGTAATCCTGGTATTTCTTCTGGAAATATGTCCTTGAATTCCTGTACTACAGGTATATTTTCCAGCATGGCAGCGTTGTCCTTAGACTCAGATAGTCCAACTTGTATAGCGTACAGTTGACATCCCTTCCTTATGCATTTTCCCATTTGGGAAGCTGTAATTGGGCGCAGCTGTACAGGCTTCTTTATGCCTCGAATTTCTTGGCAATTACCACTCTGATCTCTGTAGTAGATAATATTTTCCTTGCAATCTATGAGAGTCCAATGCCTCTCCAACCAGTTCATACCCAACAACACATCATAAGATCCCAAGGGAAAAATATTTAAATCTACCATTAATTGCTGTCCACTGATTTACAGTGCATAGTCTAGTATTTTGGCGCTAACTTTTCTTTTGGCTCCAATAGCTAACTGAACTAACCATGTCTTTTTAAATTTTTGACCTTGCAATTTATAGGTCTCTACTACTTTAGGACTCATATAACTCAAACTTGCCCCCGGATCTACCAAAACAGAAACAGTTTGGGTTAACAATTTACCTTCTAACTCTATCATGGTAGGTTGGAAATCAGCTTGCCGGTCTTCCAACACTGCATTAATTCTAGGTATGCTTCGGGCAACATCTCCCACCGTAGAGGCCTCCTGCAAATTGGTTACTGCTTCAGTTTTACCCCGCTGTGGGCAATCTCGATAGTAGTGTGCTGCTCCACAACCCCAACACTGCAGAGGTGGCCTCTGATTTTGAGGTTGCTCAAGTTTACTAGAAGCCTCAACAGTTTTGTCATCCACAGGCCACCTTACCCTCTGATGGTTCCTACCGAACTACCTACTAACTGAATTCCTGTTTGTGCTTTTAAAATTACTGGTTTTGCCTCTTTTGAAACCAGCACTACTTCTGTTTTCATTCCTTGGTTGCCACCCCTTTCCTTGGTCTTCTTTGGTCTTAGCTTGCTGATAGCACATCCTAGCCTTCCTAATGGCCTCGTCCATTGTTTTAGGATTTACAAACTTGATACGTTCCTTCATATGGATGGGTAGACTGCTAAGAAATCTTTGGACTTTAGCTTTCTCATCTCTTAAGTATGGTACAGAATGCAATAACGATGTGAACTTAGTGATAAACTCATCCATAGTCAACTATCCTACTCTCAAATCATGAAATTCTCGATCCTTTTCATCATAAAAGCGCTCGGTCAGGTACTTGTCTTTAAAGTACTATTGAAACTTATTCCATGTCACATCCTGATCCTCTATTCCCCGCACGTTCTTCACTTATTCCCACCATAAGGTGGCTTTATCCTTTAGCTGGTAGATGGCTAGTCATGCCTTAAGACCACTGTCATAATCATACACCTGAAAGTCCTCTATTCCCCACACGTTCTTCACTTCTTCCCACCATAAGGTGGCTTTATCCTTTAGCTAGTAGATGGCTAGTCGTGCCTTAAGACCGTTGTCATAATCATACACCTGAAAGTATTTGTTCATATTAATCAACCATGCCTCTGCTACTTATTCTTTTTCTCCATCGAATGTAGGTGGATTTATATTTATAAATTCTCCATGCAATTCCACCCTCTGCTTTTTGTTTGTCTTCTGTTCGGTTTCGTTTTCAGATTCGGCCTCATTAAAATTTCTATTTTGGTTACTTCGCTGAGACGCACTTCTTTCTTTTCGGCCAGCATCTTGTTCACCTGTTTGTTGTTCATTCCCTTCCTGGAATTCTCTGTCAGCACTGGGCTTTTCAATCCTTTGATTTTTCTTTTCTGAGAGGCTCTTTAGGATTCTGTCCTACTCCTGCATCATTCTTGCATTTTCACTTCATACTCTCTCCATTTCTTACTGCAGCTATTACACTGTGGTTAATAAAATGCGAGTCTCATGCTGTTGTTCCTCACTCAGCTTGTTAGTCTGTTGATGCTGTTCTATCCCCAACTGAACCCACATTTCGGGGTTTCCCTCTGGTGGAGGTTGAGTCTCCCCGACATTTCGGGGTGGCGGTTGGGCAGGTGCTCATCTCATTTGTCTTTCCATCTAACTATCAGACTGTGGATTAATAACATACAATGTAACGTCAGTTGACCCAATAGGGTCCCAGTGTTGTAACGCTGCTCTGATACCACTTGTAACAGACATATAGCTACAAACTTACCACATAAAAAAAAAATCATTATAGTTATTTCTAACCTTTGAAATATAAACGATGTCATCATATGTTAATGGATCTATTAATTTCTACCGCTAGAATTATCACATCTAATCTTGTTCTTCAGTACTGTGATTTGTTACATTATTGTACTACGGTGGTAAGGTTTTCTTAACTGGCTCTATGTTTTCTGGATTTTATGATGACTCAAATCATTTATGTCTCTTTTAATAATATGTACCAAGAAAATTATTGATTCCGATCACGGCATTAAACCTTAAATGAAACGTTATGAATTTTGCATACATGTCATCTCGGATCTGACAAGTCTTTCATTACGCAAATGATTTTGGTGTGGGATTGATTTTCCGGCAATCAACTCAGTTCCACCGCCTTACACTTGGCGTCCTACCCACCGTTGATCGGATTTAATCCCACGGTGATTAAGCACTAGGGTTAGCTAATGACCTCGAGGTCATAACTGAATTCCTAGTTCATTGTTGTGCTTAGTCGATGGTTCTGGAGGCGGTTCTGCTCGCCCCAGGGTTTGCAACAGACTTCGATAGATTCCTAGTGGTCGACGATGGAATGGTGACCTCCGAAGAGGCTTCCCTCAACATCAGGTACTCGGTCTTCCTCTATAAGACTTCCTTGCAGTTCTACGCAGAATTTTTAGTTTCTCAGTATGCGATGGGTTGATGAACTATTTAAGCTTTCAGAAGTTTTCTTATTTATCCGCCGCAGCCCCCTCGAGTAGGCTGTGCCCTCATGAATTTTTCTTTTTGCTCTCTTACTTTTGTTGCAAATCTGTTGAATTTGCTGGCAGAAGTGACTGGTGCTCTTTGGCTTCCACCATTCCCCAAGGAAATACAGGTATTTCTCTCTCATTCTTTGGTTCTATTTACAACTGTGGAGACGGGTTAAACCCCTTTGTTCTTTGTTTTATTTTTAACAAATTTTTCATCTTGTTTACAGGTACTATCCATTTTCCTCCTACTCGTTCAGGATTCTTAGCTATCCCATGGTTCCGTCTATGAGAAAATTCTAATCCTTGCTTCTATATACAGGTACCTTGTTGTTGACGGGGTTTGGATCCCTTAGATTTTTCCTCGACTGGAATGTCTTGTTAGTGGTAGTTGTTATTGGGATGGCTAAGGGTTTTAAACCTGTAGCCTTGTTTCGCAGTCAACTGCTGTTTATTGTTCAGTGTATATTGAGAGTATAGCCAGGGTTTACAACTACATGCCGAGTAGTCTATATCATACTTCGACGTTCTCAAAATAATTTCATTTTTTTAAGGGTTTCCATTTCAAAGTTAATGTGTATAATTTCACAGTTGCAGACTCGCCAAGGTTTTTACTCACTCGTGCTCTTTTCTTGTTAAATTTTGCTGAAATAATCCCTTGATAGCTTGGGATTCCAAACTAGTTCCTCTGTTTTACTTTTTGAGTGCTATAGAGGTTACAAAAGATGTGCATCGAAATGGTTTTTTTAGTTATTACTATATTTTCAAGTATAAGTGAATATTAATTTACATTAAAATATTTGATTCATAACCCATATTGGGAATTTTATTTTATAAAACTTTAAATTATATTATTTAACATTTTTCTCATTATAGATATATATGAAGTTGATATCACCTGTTCACATATTTTTTTAAATATAGAAGTTTTAAAAATTGTACTCACATAATTTTTTTTACTTCTAATTACTTTTCATGAAATTTTATTAGGTCATATGGACAACTAATTAAGCATGCATATCATATTTATTTTTTCTTTTTTATTATCGCTCAAATTGTTTTTCTATTTAGAGAATATTTTATTCATATTTTAGAAGGGGATGCTTATCAACTCCATGTTGAGCAGGGAAATAATTACACGTAGCCTGAAGAATGAGTCTATCTCCATGTTTAGTAGGGACATACTTACACATATCCTAAATAATGAGTCTCTCGGCTCAATTATACATAAATAAAACAAATTATTCTCTCATTTAACATATTTACAAGTTAACCTCTTACTTACCAAAACAATTAAATGATAAAATTATAATAACATGTCTTCAAATTATGCATTACATATGTTTAATTAGTGATTTTATATATTCTTTATTAAAAACTTAAAGGTTAAATTTGACGACCATTTACCCATTTTTCCACTTTTAATACAGTTTATTCTGAAACAAACACGTCAAGGTCAACTTGCAAATAATTTTTTAAAATGTCAAAATGACGGACATATATATATATATATATATATATATATATATATATATATGAAAATGTAATATTTGTACTTTAAAAAATAATACAATATTATTTAGTATAATAATTTTTATTTTTTTAATAAATTTTTTTATTTTTGGAAAATGAAATTTAAAATAGTTTTATGTGAAAACATTTTTATTTTGTCAATGTAAAATTAAATTAATAAAAAAAAAACGTTAAAATAAAAATAACTTATGGTATTGACCCATGGTATTCACGTGGAGTATAGCATATTTAAAGGGGGAATTAAAACATCTTATATACATCTTAACTCTGAATCTATGGAAAATCTCCTTTCACTTTAAAGAGGTTTGTATATCAAGAAAGTTGATCTCTCTAGGCTCTTGATAGCTCTAGATCACTAGATTTCCTCAAATGGAGACTTGGCTTAAACTCAGTAAGTTCGAGTAGATTTTAATATATTTGAATAATTTATACAGGAAAATTCTGATAACTATAGCCTAGACATTTTTTTAACAAAATCTTCTTGTAATTTGCTCAGAATGTTCGATTTTCATGGAATATGTTTCCTCCTCATTGGAATTTTCTCATAATGTTCCATTTTCGTGAAATATGTTCCCTACTCCATGGAATTTGTGCAAGACGAGGCTCCTCCTTTAACTGAGCCTCATGAGTAGCAGACTCTTCTCTGGGAAATTTATTTAATGAAGCATTGGAAATTTATTTTTAGCAACGGCACATTATTTTTCAAGCTAATCTATTCAAAGTTTAATTGCATTCACTTCAATATTTGCAGGTATACATTATGTTTTTTTTTCTTTCAACTTAGATAAAACTGGTAAAAGGAAATACTTAAAGTGATATGAAGGGTTGTTTAAAAATGAGATCTTCTTAAAAAAATTCTATGATAGGTAGGAGAACTCAGCAAATTTAACATGTGATGATGGTTATGAATATCCTGTTAATTAAAATATAATGTGAATAAAACTAAAAGAAACTATTAAATTGCTATTGACTATTGTATGTGTTCAAATTATGAAATACATATACATTAATACAGTTAGTTAAATTAAAGAATTGGTAATATTTAATAAACATTGATTCATAATAAACATTAAAACACATAACTTATGATAAGCTAATATTATTCAAAGAAAAATAATAAAAAAATAAACCATAATTTTATTTTATATTATTATTAATTGTAAAAGTATTAATATATATATTGGAAAATAAAACATATCACAAAATTTTTAATCATAAAAGTTCAATCATACTTTGGAAAAATATTTGAAAAGAACAAAAAAAAAATTATTTAGCTTTTATACAATTGATTATACCTCTTGCAAATAGGTGCTCAAATACCAATTTTATATTTGACAAACATAACTACATTTTATTACATGACAAATATTTACTTTATTTTCAACATATTATTAGTTTTTACCAAATATTTATATACATATTTCTAAAAAATATATATTTTTAATTTATAAATGAAGTAAAGGATGATTAAAAATTTTAGTTATTTTTTTATGATATTAAATATTAAATATTAAAATAATAAACATATAACTATAATATTTCCAAAATAATTAGTACCATCTTCAAAATTTAAAGGATATTCAATACTAAATGATGTGCTCTCTAAAAGGCCATGGTTAACGCAATCAAATGTTTTATTTAAGATATTATAATGGTTAAAAAAATAAATAAAAAATATTCATATTAGAGAAAAAAAAAATCAAACGCAACACTCTTTGAACAACTTGAGAGATTAGTTGTTTCTGCAACCAGTTGGAGTGGTCGGAAAAGGAAGAGCTGGTTGAAAGAAGTGGCTCATGATTGCAGCTATTTTTAACATAATCCAACCATACACAAACATTGTAATTAAACTGTTCGACCTGTTATACAAACAAATTTTAATGAAAACGCTGCACTTGTACAAAATTGAAATATGAATGCTGGAGCGGTTAATTACTGAAACTTTACCCTTAGAAATTAAAAGATGTTTTGCAGAAAGGCCAATCCTGAAGTTGAAGCACAATTTTGAAATTTGAATTTCATCTATTTTCCTGTCAAAATGTGCGGAAAAGTTCGTTGTAAGAAAAGCCTCAAGTTGAAATGCAACTTAAATTGAAATATGAACGTTGCAGCGGTCACCATAGAAGCAATTACTGAAACTTTACCGTTAGAAACCAAGAGATGCACAAAATCTCATTGTAAAAAGGCTGATCCTTAAGTTGAAATGCAATTTTGAAATTTGAATTTCATCAGAATATGCAAAAAAGCTCATTCTAAAAGAAGCCTCAACTTGAAATGCAATTTAAATTGAAATATGAACGTTGGAGCGGTCACCATAGGAGCAATTACTGAAACTTTACCGTTAAAATAGAAGAGATGCACAAAATCTCATTGTAAAAAGGCCGATCCTAAGGTTGAAATGCAATTTTGAAATTTGAACTTCATCAGAATATGCAGAAAAGCTCGTTCTGAAAGAAGCCTCAAGTTGAAATGCAATTTAAATTCATTGTGGTTTCCTGCGCTCATGTTGAAATCCAATTTAAATTTAAATGCATATATCTCAATTTCATCAGATATATGTCTCTCCATTTCTCTCCCACGCAGCTTCCTGCGCTCTTTGTTTATATGTGTATAATGGGAAGAATCTCGTTGTGTTTGGAAGCGGCAACGAGAGTCCATGGTGGATTAGGTTTGGTGGAGGGCACCCGATAGTCCATTGAGGATTTTCTTTTGAATAAGGTGCCATTGGTGCACATGTTCCACTGGGGTAACATTGAGGAAGGATATTTATCACAAGATAGAGTTCCAAGTTTTCGCCATTCTAGACCGTCGGCTGTATGGACAAAGCGTGAGCTGCAATCAATGCTATGAAGGTAAGGACAAGTTGCCTATGCTATTCTCTTTTTCTACATGCTTCACTGAATTTATTTTGAAATTGAAGGATATATTTCATTGATTTCTTTGAAGTTGTAGGATACAGTTAAAGATTTTGGTGTTCAAAAAGTTCTTTATACACTTGGCTGATATTTTTTTTGAAATTGAGGGATATATTTCAATGAATTTTTTAAGTTGAAGGATATACTTGAATGTTTCAGCGTTGAAATAGGTCTTTATAATTTTAATTGTAAAGAGTTACAAGGATTGTTGAATTAAATTTATTAGGTTAATTTCATATAACAAATTTCGGTTTACAAAGATGTTTCTAATTAGAGTTAATAACACCATACTCAGATTTCTGTTTGCATACTCCGCTTCCTACCTAGGAGATGCTTCTGTTTACATATGAATATGGGAACCCTAGCTAGGCTATGCTTCTTTTTCATTGAATATGGGAACCCAGCATTTCTTGGCTTTTCTGTTTCATTAAATATGGGAACCCAACATTTCTTGGCTTTTCTGTTTGATTGATTTGTCATTAGTTCACTAATTTTGGCTAATTTGAAATATGATAGCTATTGTTTTTGTTTACTGCATAACAGATTTTATTATTTTTTTCTCTTTAGCAAACGATTCACTTCTACTTGGTCTTATTCTCCTTAATCATCATTTAAGCCAATCTTTTGTCACTGCAGCATCAAGTTCTGGAAGGAAATTTAAAATTTAAGCCAATATTGTCGTCATGTCCAAATGTTTTCTCCACTTTTTAAGCCAATCTTTTATTAGCTATGACAACAAGTTCTAGAAGGAAATTTAAAATTTAAGATGATCTTTGCAGTAGAAATATTGTCGTCATGTCCAAATGTTTTCTCCGCTTTTAAATAGCATGCGACATTAAAAGAAAAAAAAAAGTATTTCAATGATTCTTAAATTTGGTTCAGATCAACTTTGTTTCCCTTAAAATTCCTAAAATCCAATGGTATGCTTCTATGCTAGAAGTTTATAATGGCTGGCTAAGGGCTTTGCTAGAGTTTGTTTGCTAGAATTTTGTTCTTTCCTTTTTTCCCTCCCATGGCCATGCCCATGTATAGGTACTGTCTTTTCTATTCCCAGTTCACGATAACCTCATGATGTTCCCACAATACGAGCATATCTATTTTCATGGAGCATAACTGCGGCTGTTACTAACAGTTGTAGCCAACATGGAATAAAGGAAAGCAATAAGATACTGTCACGCGATCAATACTTTCAATTACGTTACGCTTAAAGGAACAGTAGCACATAATTATATAGAAAAAACAAAACGATTGAAAATAATTGTTGAAATGAATGTCAAACGTAACATGGGTAGGATAGGATACTACACGGCCGTCGATATGTTTTCCTCGATTCATATGAACGTCGTTTTCTATCACCCATAATGAAAATGATGTAGTGGTACTTCTTTACCCATCTAAGTTGTACTCCTCATTTTCTCTATCGTTTACGTGCTATATGAAGATGTTGTAATTCATTTTTGTTCTTTTTAAGTTTACATGCGGTTATGTATTATGAGTTTTACTTACAATAAATTTATCTTTTCTCTGTTTATTCCATATGAATTAATTTTTAAAAATGGTTATATTTTATTGTAACTATGGCTTTTCTTCTTTTATCCATTCACATATTTTCCTTTTTATTATATATCTTTTACATAAAATATGGTCAATGTGTTCTTTCAAATTCGATATTTAAAAATATATATATATATAATTATAATGTATTATACTTTTATTAGAGCAATTATTTTATGATTTTGAGTTTTATTTATATTTAAAACTCAATATAAATAAAAGGAGAGAGAGAGAGTGTGTGAGAGAGAGAGGGAGGAAAGGAGAGGGAGAGAGAGAGGGAATGGGAGAGAGGCAGGGAGGGAGATAGAGGGAGGGAGGGAAGCAGAGGGAGGTAGATAGAGGTGTACGAGGAGAGAGAGGGAGAGGGAGAGGAAGAGGAAGGTAGAGGGAGAGAGGGAAAGAGGGAGATGGAGGATGAGATCAAGAGGGAGAGGGAGAGGGGGGGAGGGAAGGAGACAGAGTGAGGGAGGGATGGAATAGCGGCGGATGGGCTCGGAGAGGGAGATAGAGAGAGAGAGAGAGACGAGGGAGGGAGAGGGAGTGAAACAAGAGAGCAAGGGAGGGACGGAGAGAGGGAGGAGTGGTAGGCGAGGGAGGGAGATAGAGAGAGAGGGAGAGAGAGGGAGGAGGGAGCCGGTGGAGGGAGGGGAGATATGGGGAGGCGGAGATAGAGGGAGTGGTAGAGATAGGGAGAGAGAGGGAGAGAGGGAGAGTGGAGGGGGATAGACAGAGTGGGAGGGAGAGAGAGAAGGAGAGAGGGATAGAGGGAGGGAGATAGAGAGAGCGAGAGAGAGAGGGTTAGGGAGAGAGGGAGAGAGAGAGTGGGAGGGAGAGGGAGAGGGGGAGAGAGAGAGATAGAGGGAGAGAGAGAGAGAGAGAGAGAGAGAGAGAGAGAGGTGGAGAGAGAGGGAGGTAGGGGGAGAGATAGAGGGACATAGAGAGAGAGAGAGAGAGAGAGGGGAGGGGGGTGGGGACTGATAGAGAGAGAGAGGGGAGGGGGGTGGGGACTGATAAAGGGAGGCAGATGGAGGGAGCGGGAGAGTGAGGGACTGAGAGAGAGAGAGAGAGAGGGAGAGAGAGAAGGGGGGATAGGAAGAGGGAGAGGGAGAGAGAGAAGGAGAGGGGGAGCGAGGGATGGAGAGAGAGAGAGAGGGAGGGAGGGAGAGAGAGAGAGGGAGGGAGATAGAGAGAGAGAGGGAGGGAGAGGGAGAGAGGAAGAGGGAGGGAGTGGGGGATAGATAGAGAGATATAGGGAGAGAGGGAGATGGTGGCGGAGAGAGAGAGAGAAAGAGAGGGAGAGAGAGGGACGGTGGGGGAGAGAGAGGGAGGGAGAGAGGGGGAGGGATAGAGGGAGAGAGAGACAGAGGAGGGCGTTAGGGACAGACAGAGAGGGGTGGTGAAGAGGGAGAGACAGAGAGAGAGACAGAGAGAGAGAGAGCGGGAGAGGGAGGGAGATATAGAGAGTGAGAGGGGGGGAGGGAGTGGGAGGGAAGGATATAGAGGGAGTGGGAGAGAGAGGGAGTGCGAGGGATGGGTGTAGAGAGAAAGAGGGAGTGGGAGAGATAGAGAAAGAGAGAGAGGGAGGGAGCAGAAGAGATAAAGAGAGAGAGAGAGAGAGGGAGTGGGAGAGATAGAGGGAGAGAGAGAGGGGATGGAGGGAGACAGCAAGAGAGGGAGGGAGAGAGCGAGAGGGAGAGGGAGGGAGATAGAGGGGGAGGGAGGAAGGGAGATAGAGGGAGGGAGGGAGGGAGGGAGGGAGAGAGGGAGATAGAGGGAGGGAGGGAGGGAGGGAGGGAGAGAGGGAGATGGATGGGGAGGGAGGGGGGGAGGGAGGGAGGGGGAGGGGGGGAGGGAGGGAGGGAGTGTGTGTGTGTCAGAGAGGAGAAATAAGGGGGGGGAGGGAGAGACAGAAGGAGGGAGGTGGAAGGAGGTAGAGAGAGAGAGAGGGAGAGGGAGGGAGATATATGGAGGGAAGGAGGGCGAGAGGGATAGAGGTTGGGGGAGAGAGTGGGAGGGTTAGTGAGAGGGAAAGGGATAGGGAGGGAGAGAGGGAGAGAGAAGGAGAGGGACACGGAGAGAGAGAGAGAGAGAGAGAGAGAGGGAGAGAGAGGGAGAGGGAGAGAGAGAGAGAGAGAGAGAGAGAGACTAATTGTAATTTGAAACATTTCTAATTGAAGTAATGAATCAAGAAAAAGTAGTTGACACAACATAAAACAATTTCAAAATCTAATAGATTCATGCAATTTCAACCATTTATTTCCACACTCAAATTTTATTTATTTTAAATTTAATTTAATTTTTAGAATGATAATTAAATTTCCTTTTAGAAAGTTTTTTTTATTAGGAAATTACCTAGCTTGTCCCTTGCTCCTTTTATGTGTTGTTATTCATTTTTTTTCCAATTTAGTTATTAGTTATTTGAAGAAAAATAATTTACTTTTAAGATATATTTGAATAAGATTATCATTTTTATCCCAAAAAAGAATAAAACAAATTAATACTATGATCTAATGGAGTAATTAAAAAAAATGATAAAATGGAAATTTTTTTCCTAAATTTTTTTCCAAAATTACTAGAAATTCCTAAAAAAATATAATTCAATGTAATAAATAAAAACTTAGTTCTTCTTAACCTTAACCCATTTCTTCTTAATCTTAACCCATTTCAAAAACGTTGAGATTATTGAAATTTAAAAAAAATGAGTTTAGGAGGGAAAAAAAGGAAACTCTATTTTCTTTGTTTAATATTTTCATCCATTGCACATTCCAAATACCAAGTCAAATTCTAAAGAATAATATTTTTAATTTTAACTAATAATGTTTTTCATTCTACTAATTTTCCCAAAATATCACTAAAAATTCTAGAATCTATATATAATTATTATAGCTTAGAAGAATTTTACAATAATATTCTCAAGCATTTTTTTTTTTTCAGAAAGAAAAAAACGCTGTAGTATTACAGTTCATATTCAGTCAAATACGAGTGATTACATCATAAGACATTACACCCAATTTTATTTGTATTAATTTACATCATACTCAAAAATTTGTTTTAATTAATTTTTTTTTTTTTTTTTTTTTTTTTAAACTCATAGTATAAATATAGAATTTTAAAAGTTTCTTATACTAAAACTAAATTCAAGTTTAAAAAAAAAACTGATATAATTTTCAAACATTTCTATCAATTTAAAAATAAGATTTTTTTTTTTTTTATAACTACGCGCACGGGAGGAGATAAAAGGGAGAGCGGGGAGAGGGAGGAGGGAGGGAGGGAGGGAGGGAGAGAGAGAGTGGGGGGAGAGATGGGGAGAGAGAGAGAGAGAGAGAGAGAGGGGGGGGGGGGGGGGTGAAAGAGAGAGAGAGAGAGCGGGAGAGGGAGGGAGATAGATAGAGGGAGTGGGAGAGAGAGGGACGGAGATAGAGAGAAAGAGGGAGTGGGAGAGATAGAGAGAGAGAGAGAGGGAGCAGAAGAGATAATGAGAGAGAGAGAAGGCGATGGAGTGTGTGTGTGAGAGAGAGAGAGAGAGGGATCGGGAGAGATAGAGAGAGAGAGAGAGAGGATGGAGGGAGAGAGCAAGAGAGGGAGGGAGGGAGTGAGAGGGAGAGGGAGGGAGATAAAGGGAGGGAGGGGGGGAGGGAGATAAAGGGAGGGAGATAGAGGGAGGAGGGATCGGGATGGAGGGAAAGAGAGATGGAGCAGGAGGGAGAGAGGGAGGGATTGGGAGGGACAGAAAGCAAGAGAGAGAGAGAGAGAGAGAGAGAGAGAGGGAGAGAAAGGGGGATATAGGCAGGGAGAGAGAGAAGGGGAGAGAGGGAGGGAGAGAGGGAGAGGGTGGGAGAGGGGGAGAGAGAGAGAGAGGGAGAGGATGGGAGAGAGAGAGGGAGGGAGGGAGAGAGAGAGGGAGGGAATGGAAGGGAGGGAGGAAGGGAGGGAGTGGGAGGGAGATAGGGAGGGAGCAGGATGGAGGTAGAGAGAGAGAGAGGGAAAGGGATGGAGAGAGAGAGAGGGAGAGGGTGGGAGATAGAGGGAGGGAGATAGAGGGAGGAGGAGAGGGAGGGAAAGGGAAAGAGAGGGAGAGAGAGATGGAGGGAGGGGGGGAGAGAGAGAGGGAGGGAGGGAGAGACCGAAGGAGGGAGGGAGATAGATGGAGGGAAGGAGTGGGAGGGGTATAGAGAGAGGGGGAGGGAGTGGGAGGGGTATAGAGGGAGGGTTAGTGAGAGGGAAAGGGATAGAGAGGGAGAGAGGGAGAGAGAGGGAGAGGGAGAGAGAGAGGGGGAGAGAGAGAGAGACAGGGAGGGAGAGGGAGAGAGAAAGAAAGAGGGGGAGGGGGAGAAAGAGAGAGAGGGAGCAGGAGAGAGAGAGAGAGAGAGAGTCCGAGAAAGACTAATAGTAATTTGAAACATTTCTATTTGAAGTAATGAATCAAGAAAAAGTAATTGACACAACATAAAACAATTTCAAAATCGAATAGATTCATGCAATTTCAACCATTTATTTCCACGCTCAACTTTTCATTATTTTAAATTTAATTTAATTTTGAGAATGATAATTAAATGTCCTTTTAGAAAGTTTTTTTTATTAGTAAATTACCTAGCTTGTCCTTTGCTCTTTTTATGTGTTCTTATTCATTTTTTTTTCCAATTTAGTTATTAGTTATTTGAAGAAAAATAATTTACTTTTAAAATATATTTGAATAAGATTATCATTTTATTAAAGAAAATAATAAAACAAATTAATACTATGATCTAATAGATAATTAAAAAAATGATAAAGAAATTTTTTCCTAATTTTTTTCAAAATTACAGAAATTTCTCAAAAAAATATAGTTCAATGTGATGGATAAAAAATTAGTTCTTCTTAATCTTATTCCATTTCTTCTTAATCTTAACCCATTTTAAAAAGGTTGAGATTATTGAAATTTTAAAAAATGAGCCTAGGAGGGTTAAAAAAAAACTCTATTTTCGTTGTTTCCTATTTTCATTCATGGCTCATTCCAAGTACCAAGCCGAATTCTAAGAAATAATATTTTTTATTTTAACGAATACTATTTTTCATTCTACTAATTTTCCTAAAATATCACTAAAAATTCTCGAATCTATATATAATTATTATATATTAGAAGAATTTTACAATAATATCTATAAGCATTTTTTTTTAGTAAGAAAAAAAAAGCTATAGTATTACGATTCATATTAAATCAAATAATGTAATGAATTACGTATAAGATATGGGAGAAAATTTTATTTGTATTAATTTACATCACACTCAAACATTTGTTTTAATTTAAAAATAAAATTTGTTTTTAAACTCATAGTATAAATATAGAATTTTAAAATTTTCCTATACTAAAACTAAATTCAAGTTTTTCAAAAAAACTGATATAATTTTCCAACATTTGTATCAATTTAAAAATAAGATTTTTTTTTTTTATACTCATAATATGAATATAGAATTTTAAAATTTTCCCATACTAAAACTAAATTCAAATTAAAAAAAAAAAAATTATATAATTTTCACATTGGTCAATAGTATCTTTAATAAATTTATTTGTCAATAACATCCTTAATCCTTAATAAATTTATGGGTGTAAACTCTCACGCCATCCAAAATATTAAACTCTCCTATGTATAACTATAACTGTCTAAATACAAATTAATATGAACGAAAACTAGTTGAATTAACGCCGTCCAAAATATTCAACTCTCCCATTCCTAAGTGGAACTATCTAAACACCAATAAATGTTAAAGAAAACTAGTTCAACTAATCCCTGGAATTAGACTATAATAATATTTTGTTATACATTATTTAAATTCTAGGAAATGGTAAAGTGATCAAGGAGACAAATGATAATATATAATCAAAGTGTAATTAGTAAATAAATAAAAAAATAACCTCCCTTGAAATATTAGTTATAACAGTGGTCAAAGTGGAAACACCCTCCATATATTTAGATTTTTATACTCGTTATATTAGGTATTTTATTTTTGTATTTAATTCATTAAGAAGTGTCAAAATTTTTATTTAAAATATTTTTTAATCATTTATATAAATTTAATTGAATATTGTTAAATATTTTATTAATTATAATTTAGTTTTAATATAAGTTGTTTTTAGTGTTATTTTTGAAAGTTTGTAGATTTTTTTGGTCTAATTTATCTAAAATCCACATACTCTACATTCTCTAGTTTTGAACTTGCAACCTCTTAGGAGGAAAGACATGTTGCTAACCATTAGCCTCAGTCAAGTTGTATAATTATTATTATCATCATCCAATTTTAAGGTCATGGCCAAACCAAACATTGATGTATGAGTTCCCTTGTTTATGGAACAAGGGAGGACCCACCTTCGCTCAGCAATTATGTAAACCATGAGATTCAGGGTTTAAAACCCCTAGGATCAAACCAACCCATTTAAAAACCCCTAAGATCTAGCCAACACATATATAAAAAAATTATTTTAAGAATTAATATAGGTATGTTTTAAGCACTGATCTAACATGAGCCAAGAGGGATCAGATTTCTTCTATGTAATTTTTTATTGTTTAAATTCTATTTTTGATTGTTATAGAGATTACAAAAGATGTGCATTGAAATGGTTTTTTTGGTTATTACTATATTTTCAAGTATAAGTGAATATTAATTTACATTAAAATATTTGATTCATAACTCATATTGGGAATTTTATTTTATAAAACTTTAAAATATATTATTTTAACATTTTTCTCATTATAGATATATGTGAAGTTGATATCACATGTTCACATATTTTTTAAATTTATAAGTTTTAAAAATTGTACTCACATAATTTTTTTTACTTCTAATTACTTTTCATGAAATTTTATTAGGTCATATGGACAACTAACTAAGCATGCATATCATATTTATTTTTTCTTTTTTATTATCGCTCACATTCTTTTTCTGTTTAGAGAATATTTTTTTCATATCTTAGAAGGGGATGCTTATCAACTCCATGTTGAGTAGGGAAATAATTACACGTAGCCTTAAGAATGCGTCTCTCTCCATGTTGAGCAGGGACATACTTGAACATAGCCTGAAGAATGAGTCTCTCGGCTCAATTATACATAAATAAAAAAAATTATTCTCTCATTTAACATATTTACAATTTAACCTCTTATACCAAAACAATTAAAACCCTGATAAAATTATAATAACTATCTTTAAAATTATACATTGCATATGTTTAATTAGTTTGATTTTATATATTCTTTACATTTAGCTTAAAGGTTAAATTTCAGAGCCATTTACCCATTTTTCCAGCTTTTTTGTCTGATTTATTACGGAAACAAACATGTCAGTCAGCACATGACAAATATAAAATCTGTCAAAATGAGGCATATAGATATATATATAGATATATAGATATGAAAATGTAATATTTTTATTTTAATAAATTTTTTTATTTTTGGAAAATGAAATTAAAAATAGCTTTATGTGAAAGCATTTTTATTTTTTCAATGTAAAATTAAATTAATAAAAAAAATGTTAAAATAAAAATAACTTCATGGTATTGATCCATGGTATATGACAACCCATGGTATTCACGTGGAGTATAGCATATTTAAAAGGGGAATTAAAACATCTTATATACATCTTAACTCTGAATCTACGGAAAATCTACTTTCACTCTAAAGAGGTTTGTTTTTCAAGAAATTTGATCTCTCTAGACTCTTGATAGCTCTAGATCACTAGATTTCTTCAAATGGGGACTTGGCTTAAACTCAGTAAGTTCGAGTAGATTTTAATATATTTGAATAATTTATACAGGAAAATTCCGATAACTATAGCCTAGACATTTTTTAACAAAATCTTCTTGTAATTTTCTCAAAATGTTCGATTTTCATGGAATATGTTTCCTCCCCCATGGAATTTTCTCAGAATGTTCGATTTTCATGAAATATGTTCCCTCCTCCATGGAATTTGTGCAAGACAAGGCTCCTCCTTTAACTGAGCCTCATGAGTAGCAGACTCTTCTCTGGGAAATTTATTTAATGAAACATTGGAAATTTATTTTTAGCAATGGCACATTATTTTTCAAGCTAATCTATTCAAAGTTTAAGTGCATTCACTTCAGTATTTGTAGGTATACATTATTATTTTTTTCTTTTAACTTAGATAAAACTGGTAAAAGGAAATACTAAAAGTGATATGAAGGGTTTTTTCAAAATGAGATCTTTGTAAAAAAATTCTATGATAGGTAGGATGACCCATCAAATTTAACATGTGATGATGGTTATGAATATCTTGTTAATTAAAATGTAATGTGAATAAAACTAAAAGAAACTATTAAATTTCTATTGACTATTGTATGTCTTCAAATTATGAAATACATATACATTAATACAATTAGTTAAATTAAATAATTGGTAATATTTAATAAACATTGATCCATAATAAACATTAAAACACATAACTTATGATAAGCTAATATTATTAAAAGAATAATAATAAAAAATAAATTATAACTTTATTTTATATTATTATTAGTTGTAAAAGTATTAATATATATATTGGAAAATAAAACATATCACAAAAACTTTAATCATAAAACTTCAATCATACTTTGGAAAAATATTTGAAAAGAAAAAAAGAAAAAAAAATTATTTAGCTTTTATACAATTGATTATACCTCTTGCAAATAGGTGCTCAAATACCAATTTTATATTTGACAAACATAACTACGTTTTATTACATGAAAAATATTTACTTATTTTCAACATATTATTAGTTTTTACCAAATATTTATATACTTATTTTTAAAAAATATATATTTTTACTTTAGAAATGAAGTAAAAGGTGATTAAAAATTTTAGTTATTTTTTTATGAGATTAAATATTAAATATTAAAATAATAAACATATAACTATAATATTTCCAAAATAATTAGTACCATTCTTCAAAAGTTAAAGCATATTCAATACTAAATGGTGTGCTCTCTAAAAGGCGAGGAAAAAAAAAATCAAACGCAACACTCTTTGAACAACTTGAGAGATTAGTTGTTTTTGCAACCAGTTGGAGTGGTCGGAAAAGGAAGAGCTGGTTGAAAGACGTGGCTCATGATTGGAGCTATTTTTCACATAGTCCAACCATACACAAACATTGTAATTAAACTGTTCGACATGTAATACAAACAAATTTTAATGAAAATGCTGCAAGTGTACAAAATTGAAATATGAACGTTGGAGCAGTCAATTACTGAAACTTTACTCTTAGAAATTAAAAGATGCACAAAAACTCATTGTAAAAAGGCCAATCCTGAAGTTGAAACACAATTTTCAAATTTGAATTTCATCTAGTTTCCTGTCAAAATGTCTTAAAGAAAAGCTGAACATCCAAAGAAAAACCTCAAGTTGAAATGCAACAAGATTGAAATTATGAACGTTGGAGCGGTAAATATAGAAGCAATTACTGAAACTTTACCATTGGAAACCAAGAGATGCAAAATCTCATTGTAAAAAGGCCGATCCTAAAGTTGAAATGCAATTTTGAAATTTGAATTTCATCAGAATATGCAGAAAAGGTCGTTTTAAAAGAAGCCTCAAGTTGAAATGCAATTTAAATTGAAATATGAACGTTGGAGCGGTCACCATAGAAGCAATTACTGAAACATTACCGTTAGAAGCCAAGAGATGCACATAATCTCATTGTAAAAAGGCCGATCCTAAGGTTGAAATGCAATTTTGAAATTTGAATTTCATCAGAATATGCAGAAAAGATCGTTCTAAAATAAGCCTCAAGTTGAAATGCAATTTAAATTCATTGTGGTTTCTTGCGCTCAAGTGGAAATCCAATTTAAATTTAAATGCATATATCTGAATTTCATGAGATATATGTCTCTCCATTTCTCTCACACGCAGCTTCCTGCGCTATTTGTTTATATGTGTATAATGGGAAGAATCTCGTTGTGTTTGGAAGCGGCAACGAGAGTCCATGGTGGGTTAGGTTTGGTGGAGGACACATGATAGTCCATTGAGGATTTTCTTTTCAATAAGGTGCCATTGGTGAACATGTTCCACCGCTTGAGAGGTAACATTGAGGAAGGATATTTATCACAAGATAGAGTTCCAAGTTTTCGCCATTTTAGACCGTCGGCTGTATGGACAAAGTGTGAGCTGCAATCAATGCTATGAAGGTAAGGACAAGTTTCCTATGCTATTCTGTTTTTCTACATGCTTCACTGAATTTATTTTGAAATTGAAGGATATATTTCATTCATTTCTGTTTTTCTACATGGTTGACTGAACTTATTTTGAAATTGAAGGATATATTTCATTGATTTCTTTGAAGTTGTAGGATACAGTTAAATATTTTGGTGTTCAAATAGTTCTTTATACACTTCGCTGATATTTTTTTTGAAATTGAGGGATATATTTCAATGAATTTTTTAAGCTGAAGGATATACTTGAATATTTCAGCGTTGAAATAGGTCTTTATAATTTTAATGGTAAAGAGTTACAATGATGGTTGAATTGAATTTATTAGGTTAATTTCATATAACAAATTTCTGTTTGCAAAGATGTTTCTAATTAGAGTTAATAACACCATACTCAGATTTCTGTTTGCATACTCCGCTTCCTACCTAGGAGATGCTTCTATTTACATATGAATATGGGAACCCTAGCTAGGCTATGCTTCTTTTTCATTGAATATGGGAACCCAGCATTTCTTGGCTTTTCTGTTTCATCGAATATGGGAACCCAGCATTTCTTGGCTTTTCTGTTTCATTGATTTGTCATTAGTTCCCTAAATGTGAAAGTTTATTAGGAGATATCTCAATTTTTGGGAATATCTCCGCTGGAAAATTTTGGTTAATTTGAAATATGATAGTTATTGTTTTTGTTTACTGCATAACAGATTTTATTATTTTTTTCTCTTTTGCAAACTATTCACTTCTACTCCGTTTTATTCTCCTTAATCATCATTATTTTTTTCTCTTTTGCAAACTATTCACTTCTACTCCGTTTTATTCTCCTTAATCATCATTTAAGCTAATCTTTTGTCACTGCAGCATCAAGTTCTGGAAGGAAATTTAAAATTTAAGATGATCTCTGCAGTAGAAATATTGTCGTCATATCCAAATGTTTTCTCCACTTTTAAATTGCAGACATTAAAAGAAAAAAAACTATTTCAATGATTCTCATATTTGGTTCAGATGAACTTGGTTTCCCTTAAAAATCATAGAATCCATTGGTATGCTTCTATGCTAGAAGTTGATAATGGTTGGCTAACCGCTTTGCTGGAGGTTGTTTGCTAGAATTTCGTTCTTTACACTTTTCCCTACCATGCCCATGCCCATGTGGTGCCTGTCTTTTCTATTCCCAGATTTGTTAGAGTGGATTCATGATAACATCATGATGTTCCACCTGTCTGAGCATATCTATTTTCATGGAGCATAACTCTGAAAATGTTGTCTGCATGTAACATATTTACTAAAGCAATTAGATACTGTCACGCGATCAATACTTTCAATTACTTTACGCTTAAAGGAACAGTAGCACATGATTATAAAGAAAAAACAAAACGATTGCAAATAATTGTTGAAATGAATGTCAAACGTAACATGGGTAGGATAGGATACTACATGGCCATCAATATGTTTTCCTCGACTCATATGAACGTCGTTTTATATCACCCATAATGAAAAAGATGTAGTGGTACTTCTTTACTCATCTAAGTTGTATCGTTTACGTGCTATATGAAGATGTTGTCATGCATTTTTGTTCTTTTTAAGTTTATTTTTGTTCTTTTTAAGTTTATATGCGGTTATGTATTATGGGTTTTACTTACAATAAATTTATCTTTTCTTTATTTATTCCATATGAATTAATTTTTAAAAATGGTTATATTTTATTGTAATTATGGTTTTTTTTCTTTTATCCATTCACATATTTTCCCTTTTATTATATATCTTTTACATAAAGTATGGTCAATGTGTTCTTTCAAATTCGCTATTTAAAAAAATAACTATATATATATATATATAATTATAATGTATTATACTTTTATTAGAGAAATTCTTTTATGATTTTGAGTTTTATTTATATTTAAAATTCAATATAAATAAAAGGAGAGAGAGAGTGTGTGTGAGAGAGAGGGAGAGAGAGAGGGAGTGGGAGGGAGACAGAGAGGGAGGGAAGCAGAGGGAGGTAGACAGAGGTGTAGGGGGAGAGAAAGGGAGAGGGTGAGGGAGAGGGAGGGAGAGGGAAAGAGGGAGTTGGAGGATGAGATCAAGAGGGAGAGGGAGGGAGCAAGATAGAGGGAGGGGGATAGGCTCAGGGAGAGGGAGAGATAGAGAGAGAGAGAGAGAGAGAGAGATGAGGGAGAGGGAGTGAGGGAGAGAGAGAGAGAGAGGGAGGGAGAGGGGGAGAGAGGGAGAGAGAAAGAGGGAGGGGGAGAAGGGGGAGGGGGAGGGAGGCAGATAGAGAGAGGGAGGGGGAGATATAGGGAGCGGTAGAGAGAGGGAGAGCGAGGGAGGGAGATAGAGAGAGAGAGAGAGAGATATTGAGAGGGAGGGAGGGAGTGGGATCGAGGGAGATATAGGGAGGCAGATAGAGGAAGAGGGAGAGAGAGATAGAGAGAGAGGGAGAGAGAGAAGGGGAGAGAGAGAGAGAGGGGGAGAGGGAGGGAGATAGAGAGAGGGAGAGGGAGGGAAGGAGATAGAGGGAGAGGGACGGAGAGAGGAAGGGATAGAGAGAGAGAGGTACGGTGCGAGGCAGGGAAGGAGGGAGAGAGAGAGGTAGTGAGGGGGAGAGAGGGTAGGGAGAGGAAGGGAGGGATGGAGTGGGAGGGAGGAAGGGAGGGATGGAGTGAGAGATGGATGGAGGGAGAGAGAGAGAGGGAGTGGGAGGGAGATAGGGAAGGCGCAGGATGGAGGTAGATAAAGAGAGAGGGAAAGGGATGGAGAGAGAGAGAGGGAGAGGGTGGGGGATATATGGAGGGAGGGAGAGGGATGGAGGGAGGGAGGGAGACGGATGGAGGGAGGGAGATAGATGGAGGGAAGGAAAGGGAGGGGGAGAGAGTGGGAGGGTTAGTGAGGGAAAGGGATAGGGAGGTAGAGAGGGAGAGAGAGAGAGGGGGAGAGAGAGGGGGGGGAGTGAGAGAGAGGGAGGGAGAGGGAGAAAGAAAGAAAGAGGTAGAGAGAGAGAGAGAGAAAGAGGGAGAGGGAGCAGGAGAGAGAGAGAGAGAGAGAGAGAGAGAGAGAGAGAGAGAGACTGAGAAAGACTAATTGTAATTTGAAACATTTATAATTGAAGTAATGAATCAAGAAAAAGTAATTGACACAACATAAAACAATTTCAAAATCTAATAGATTCATGCAATTTCAAAAATTTATTTCCACACTCAACTTTTAATTATTTTAAATTTAATTTTATTTTCAGAATTTGCTCCTTTTATGTGTTGTTATTCATTTTTTTTTCCAATTTAGTTATTAGTTATTTGAAGAAAAATAATTTACCTTTAAAATATATTTGAATAAGATTATCATTTTTAGCCAAAAAAAAGAATAAAACAAATTAATACTATGATCTAATGGAGTAATTAAAAAAATGATAAAATGGAAATTTTTCTCCTAAATTATTTTCCAAAATTACTGGAAATTCCTAAATAAATATAATTCAATGTAATAAATAAAATCTTAGTTATTCTTAATCTTAACCCATTTCTTCTTAATCTTAACCCATTTTAAAAAGGCTGAGATTATTGAAATTTTTGAAAAAATGAGTTTAGGAGGGAAAAAAAAGAAACTCTATTTTCATTGTTTAATATTTTCATTCATTGCCCATTCCAAGTACCAAGTCAAATTCTAAAGAAAAATATTTTTAATTTTAACTAATAATGTTTTTCATTCTACTAATTTTCCTAAAATATCACTAAAAATTCTAGAATCTATATATAATTATTATAGATTAGAAAAATTTTACAATAATATTCTCAAACATTTTTTTTTTCAATAAGAAAAAAACGCTTACAGTTCATATTCAATCAAATACCAGTGATTACATCATAAGACATTACACCCAATTTTATTTGTATTAATTTACATCATACTCAAACATTTGTTTTAATTTAAAAATAAAATTTGTTTTTAAACTCATAGTATAAATATAGAATTTTAAAATTTTCCTATACTAAAACTAAATTCAAGTTTTAAAAAAAAACTGATATAATTTTCAAACATTTGTATCAATTTAAAAATAAGATTTTTTTTTTTATACTCATAATATAAATATAGAATTTTAAAATTTTTCCATACTACAACTAAATTCAAATTAAAAAAAAAAATTGATATAATTTTCATAGGTCAATAGTATCCTTAATAAATTTATTTGTCAATAACATCATTAATCCTTAATAAATTTATGGGTGTAAACTCTCACGTCATCCAAAATATTAAACTCTCCTATGTATAACTATAACTGTCTAAATACAAATTAATGTGAATGAAAACTAGTTGAATTAACGCCATCCAAAATATTCAACTCTCCCATTCCTAAGTGGAACTATCTAAACACCAATGAATGTTAAAGAAAACTAGTTCAACTAATTCCTTGAAATAGACTATAATAATATTTTGTTATACATTATTTAAATTCTAGGAACTCGTAAAGTGACCAATGAGACAAATGATAATATATAATCAAAGTGTAATTAGTAAATAAATAAAAAAATAACCTCCCTTGAAATATTAGTCATAGATGGTCAAAGCGAAACACCCTCATATATTTAGATTTTTATACTCATTTTGTGAATTATTTTGTTTTATATTTAATTCATTAAGAAGTATCAAAATTTGTATTTAAAATATTTTTTTAATTATTTATACTCTTATTCTCTAGTTTTGAACTTGCAACCTCTTAGAAGGACAGACATGTTTCTAACCATTAGCCTCACTCAAGTTGTATAATTATTATTATCATCATCCAATTTTAAGGTCATGGCCAAACCAAACATTGATGTATGAGTTCCCTTGTTTATGGAACAAGGGACCCAACTCCGCTCACCAATTATGTAAACCATGAGATTCAGCTTTTAAAACCCCTAGGGTCAAACCAACACATTTAAAAACCCCTAGGGTCAAGCCAACACATATATAAAACAATTATTTTAATAATTAATATAGATATGTTTTAAGCACTAATCTAACATGAGCCAAGAGGGATCGGATTTCTTCTATGTAATTTTTAATTGTTTAAATTCTATTTTTGAGTGGTATAGAGGTTACAAAAGATGTGCATTGAAATGGTTTTTTTTGTTATTACTATATTTTCAAGTATAAGTGAATATTAATTTACATAAAAATATTTGATTCATAACCCATATTGGGAATTTTATTTTATAAAACTTTAAAATATATTATTTTAACATTTTTCTCATTATAGATATATATGAAGTTGATATCACCTGTTCACATATTTTTTTAAATATATAAGTTCTAAAAATTGTACTCACATAATTTTTTTTACTTCTAATTAATTTTCATGAAATTTTATTAGGTCATATGGAAAACTAATTAGGCATGCATATCATATTTATTTTTTCTTTTTTATTATCGCTCACATTGTTTTTCTGTTTAGAGAATATTTTATTCATATTTTAGAAGGGGATGCTTATCAACTCCATGTTGAGCAGGTAAATAATTACACGTAGCCTGAAGAATGAGTCTCTCAGCATGTTGAGCAGGGACATACTTATACATAGTCTCGGCTCAATTATACATAAATAAAACAAATTATTCTCTTATTTAACATATTTACAATTTAACCTCTTACTTACCAAAACAATTATATTATAAAATTATAATAACATGTCTTCAAATTATGCATTGCATATGTTTAGTTAGTTTGATTTTATATATTCTTTATTAAAAACTTGAGGGTTAAATTTGACAGCCATTTACCCATTTTTCCACTTTTAATACAGTTTATTCTTAAACAAACACGTCAAGGTCAACTTGCAAATAATTTTTTAAAATATCAAAATGACGGGCATATATATATATATCAAAATGTAATATTTGTAATTTAAAAAATAATTCAATATTATTCAGTATAATAATTTTTATTTTTTTAATAAATTTTTTTATTTTTGGAAAATGAAATTAAAAATAGCTTTATGTGAAAACATTTTTATTTTGTCAATGTAAAATTAAATTAATAAAAAAAACTTTAAAATAAAAATAACTTCATGGTATTGACCCATGGTATATGACAACCCATTTTATTCATGTGGAGTATAGCATATCTAGAGGGGGAATTAGAACATCTTATATACATCTTAATGCTGAATCTACGAAAAATCTCCTTTCACTCTAAAGAGGTTTGTATCTCAAGAAATTTTATCTCTCTAGGTTCTTGATAGCTCTAGATCACTAGATTTCCTCAAATGGAGAATTGGCTTAAACTCAGTAAGTTCGAGTAGATTTTAATATATTTGAATAATTTATACAGGAAAATTCTGATAACTATAGCCTAGACATTTTTTTAAGAAAATCTTCTTGTAATTTTCTCAGAATGTTCGATTTTCATGGAATATGTTTCTTCCTCCATGGATTTTTCTCAGAATGTTCAATTTTCATGAAATATGTTCCCTCCTCCATGGAATTTGTGCAAGACGAGGCTCCTCCTTTAACTGAGCCTCATGAGTAGCAGACTCTTCTCTGGGAAATTTACTTTTAGCAATGGCACATTATTTTTCAAGATAATCTATTCAAAGTTTAAGTGCATTCACTTCAATATTTGCAAGTATACATTATGGTTTTTTTCTTTTAACTTAGATAAAACTGGTAAAAGGAAATAAGAAAAGTGATATGAAGGGTTGTTTAAAAATGAGATCTTCTTAAAAGAATTCTATGATAGGTAGGAGGACCCATCAAATTTAACATGTGATGATGGTTATGAATATCTTGTTAATTAAAATGTAATGTGAATAAAACTAAAAGAAACTATTAAATTGTTATTGACTATTGTATGTCTTCAAATTATGAAATACATATACATTAATACAGTTAGTTAAATTGAATAATTGGTAATATTTAATAAATATTGATCCATAATAAACATTAAAACACATAACTTATGATAAGCTAATATTATTAAAATAATAATAATAATTAAAAAAAATTATAATTTTATTTTATATTATTATTAATTGTAAAAGTATTAATATATATATTGGAAAATAAAACATATCACAAAAAATTTAATCATACAAATTCAATCATACTTTGGAAAAATATTTGAAAAAAACAAAAAAACAAAATATTTAGCTTTTATACAATTGATTATACCTCTTGTAAATAGGTGCTCAAATACCAATTTTATATTTGATAAACATAACTACATTTTATTACATGAAAAATATTTACTTTATTCTCAACATATTATTAGTTTTTACCAAATATTTATATACATATTTCTAAAAAATATATATTTTTAATTTATAAATGAAGTAAAAAGTGATTAAAAATTTTAGTTATCTTTTTATGATATTAAATATTAAAATAATAAACATATAACTATAATATTTCCAAAATAATTAGTACCATTCTTCAAAATTTAAAGCATATTCAATACTAAATGATGTGCTCTCTAAAAGGCCAGGTTGAATATTTAATCTGACACAGTTAACGCAATCAAATGTTTTATTTAAGATATTATAATGGCTAAAAAATAAAAAAAATACTCATACTAGAGAAAAAAAAAATTAAACGCGACACTCTTTGAACAACGTGAGAGATTAGTTGTTTTTGCACAAGTTGGAGTGGTAGGAAAAGGAAGAGCTGGTTGAAAGACGTAGCTCATGGAGCTATTTTTAACATAATCCAACCATACAAAAACATTGTAATTAAACTGTTCGACCTGTAATACAAACAAATTTTAATGAAAATGCTGCACGTGTACAAAATTGAAATATGAACGTTGGAGCGGTCAATTACTGAAACTTTACCCTTAGAAATGAAAAGATGCACAAAAAATCATTGTAAAAAGGCCAATCCTGAAGTTGAAACACAATTTTGAAATTTGAATTTCATCAAGTTTCCTGTCAAAATGTGCGGAAAAGCTCATTGTAAGAAAAGCCTCAAGTTGAAATGCAATTTAAATTGAAATATGAACGTTGGAGCGGTCACCATAGAAGCAATTATTGAAACTTTACCGTTAGAAACCAAGAGATGCACAAAATCCCATTGTAAAAAGGCCGATCCTAATGTTGAAATGCAATTTTGAGATCTGAATTTCATCAGAATATGCAGAAAATGCAATTTAAATTGAAATATGAACGTTGGAGCGGTCACTATAGAAGCAATTACTGAAACTTTACCGTTAGAAACCAAGAGATGCACAAAATCTCATTGAAGTGCAATTTTGAAATTTGAATTTCGTCAGAAAATGCAGAAAAGCTCGTTCTAAAAGAAGCCTCAAGTTGAAACGCAATTTAAATTCATTGTGTTTTCCTGCGGTCAAGTTGAAATCCAATTTAAATTTAAATGCATATATATGAATTTCGTGAGATATATGTCTCTCCACTTCTCTCCCAAGAATCTCGTTGTGTTTGGAAGCAGTAACGAGAGTCCATGGTGGGTTAGGTTTGGTGGAGGGCACACGATAGTCCATTGAGGATTTTCTTTTGAATAAGGTGCCATTGGTGTACATGTTCCACCGCTTGAGGAAGGATATTTATCACAAGATAGAGTTCCAAGTTTTCGCCATTTTAGACCGTCTGCTGTATGGACAAAGCGTGAGCTGCAATCAATGCTATGAAGGTAAGGACAAGTTGACTATGCTATTCTCTTTTTCTACATGCTTCACTGAATTTATTTTGAAATTGAAGGATATATTTCATTGATTTCTTTGAAGTTGTAGGATACAGTTAAAGATTTCGGTGTTCAAATAGTTCTTTATACACTTTGCTGATATTTTTTTTGAAATTGAGGGATATATTTCAATGAATTTTTTAAGTTGAAGGATATACTTGAATATTTTAGCGTTGAAACAGGTCTTTATAATTTTAATGGTAAAGAGTAAGAAGGATTGTTGAATTAAATTTATTAGATTAATTTCATATAACAAATTTTTGTTTGCAAAGATGTTTGCATACTCCGCTTCTTACGTAGGAGATGCTTCTGTTTACATATGAATATGGGAACCCTAGCTAGGCTATGCTTCTTTTTCATTGAATATGGGAACCCTGCATTTCTTGGCTTTTCTGTTTCATTGAATATGGGAACCCAGCATTTCTTGGCTTTTCTGTTTCATTGATTTGTCATTAGTTCCCTAAATGTGAAAGTTTATTAGGGGATATCTCAATTTTTGGGAATATCTCCGCCGGAAAATTTTGGGTAATTTGAAATATGATAGCTATTGTTTTTGTTTACTGCATAATAGATTTTATTATTTTTTTCTCTTTTGCAAACGATTCACTTCTACTCGGTTTTATTTTCCTTAATCATCATTTAAGCTAATCTTTTGTCACTGTAGCATCAAGTTCTGGAAGGAAATTTATAATTTAAGATGATCTCTGCAGTAGAAAGGTTGTCGTAATGTCCAAATGTTTTCTCCACTTTTAAATTGCATGCGACATTAAAAGGAAAAAAACTATTTCAATGATTCAATATTTGGTTCAGATGAACTTTGTTTCCCTTAAAAATCATAGAATCCAATGGTATGCTTCTATGCTAGAAGTTGATAATGGTTGGCTAACGACTTTGCTGGAGGTTGTTTGCTAGAATTTCGTTCTTTGTCGTGCCTGTCTTTTCTATTCCCAGATTTGTTAGAGTAGATTCATGATAATCTCATGTTGTTCCACCTGTCTGAGCATATTTTCATGGAGCATAACTCTCTGAAAACGTTGTCTGCATGTAACATATTTACTAACAGTTGTAGCCAACATGGAATAAATGAAAGCAATAAGATACTGTCACGCGATCAATACTTTCAATTATGTTACGCTTAAAGGGAACAATGCCACATAATTATATAGAAAAAACAAAATGATTGCAAATAATGGTTGAAATGAATGTCAAACGTAACATAGGTAGGATAGGATACTACATAGCCATCAATATGTTTTCCTCGATTCATATGAATGGCGTTTTGCACATATGAACGGCGCTTTATATCACCCATAATAGAAAAAGATGTAGTGGTACTTCTTTACTTATCTAAGTTGTACTCCTCATTTTCTCTATCGTTTCGTGCTATGAAGATGTTGTCATTTTTTATTTTCAGTTTATATCTTGGTATCAGTTATGGGTTTTACTTCTGGTAAATTATCTTTTCTCTTGTTATTGCACATGAATTAATTTTTAAAAATGGTTATATTTTATTGTAACTATGGTTTTTCTTCTTTTATCCATTCACATATTTTCCTTTTTATTATATATCTTTTACATAAAGTATGGTCAATGCGTTCTTTCAAATTCGCTATTTAAAAAAATAACTATATATGTATATATAAAATTATAATGTATTATACTTTTATTAGAGCAATTATTTTATGATTTTGAGTTTTATTTATATTTAAAACTCAATATAAATAAAAGGAGAGAGAGAGTGTGAGAGAGAGGGAGAAAAGGAGAGGGAGAGAGAGAGGGAGTGGGAGGGAGGCAGGAGGGAGAGAGAGGCAGGGAGGGAGATAGAGGGAGGGAGGGAAGTAGATGGAGGTAGATAGAGGTGTAGGGGGAGAGAAAGGGAGAGGGAGAGGGAGGGAGAGGGAGAGAGGGAAAGAGGGAGGTGGAGGATGATATCAAGAGGGAGAGGGAGAGGGAGGTAGGGAGATAGAGGGAGGGAGTGAGAGAGAGAGCGGGGGATAGGCTCAGGGAGAGGGAGAGATAGAGAGAGACAGAGAGAGGGAGAGGGAGTGAGGCAGAGAGAGAGGGAGAGGGGGAGAGAGAGAGAGAGATAGAGGGAGGGGGAGAGAGAGGGAGAGAGGGAGATGGATAGAGGGAGAGAGAGAGACAGAGAGAGAGAGGGAGAAAGAGAGAGAGAGAGAGAGGAAGGGGAGAGGGAGAGAGAGGGGGGGAGAGGGGGAGAGTGGGAGGGAGGGAGATATAGGAAGGCAAATAGAGGGAGCGGTAGAGAGAAGGAGAGCGAGGGACGGAGATAGAGACACAGAGAGAGAGAGAGATATGGAGAGGGAGGGAGGGAGTGGGTGCGAGGGAGATATAGGGAGGCAGATAGAGGGAGCAGTAGAGAGAGGGAGAGCGAGGGAGGGAGTTAGATAGATAGATAGAGAGAGAGAGAGAGAGAGAGATAGGGAGAGGGAGAGAGAGAGAGAGAGA